>JARFOD010158269.1:0-12134 GCA_031763545.1 Mopalia muscosa | reverse complement strand
CCTGTCACCAATTCACTCCTGATGATGGCAAAATAAAGTGCTGAAATATTGAGATAGAAAATGAGTTTGACTTTTTTCGGGGTTACACTACTTGTGTATTATATGGTTAATTGATATTAATATACGGTCAGAAATACAGAACTCTGCATCTAAGATTGAGTATTCCAGCCTTTTTTAGTATATATGTCAAAGTAATTATTATGGGTCGAGTGCTAGTTTTTTAACAATACAACTGTAAGTGTTGTGTATACACGTGAGACTTTGAGACGACATAATAACCGAAACATAAAGAAACAAGTTTTGCTTTGTCATCGTACAATATGGGTACCATTACGGTAAAATATAAATAGTTTTAACATGCAAAATACAAACACTTTTTTTTCTCAATTTGTTGTTGAAATAACTAAGCATATACAGCTTTACACGTCGTTTATGTAGAGTCTGTGTTGGTATTACGGCAAATTGTACCGCAGGGTGGAGTTGCTCGATAGACTATTAGTCGATAGCACTAGATTAATCGCTAATAGAGACAGACCACCAACATGGTCTTCTCGTGAATATATTTTGTTTTAATATTATTTATATATTGTTTGAGCAATTAAAAAAAATACACGTTAGGCATGGGCTTATATTTTGTGCATCGAGGTACAAATATATATATTTTTTTATAATTTTTTTTGACGAGAAATATTACTAAGAAATATCGAATTGTGAATAGAAATGAATAAAATCTCTGTCATCAATTCTCCGTAAAAGCACAAAGAATATTAATATGAATAAAGATACATTTAGTGAAGAAAGTTTGGGATGCATTGCAAATTTACAATTATTGCGAATCCGTTTTTGGCCAACGTGCACTTTTGAACATTTACATTCTATTTACAAAGGCGTTCTAAGCATCTGATAATCTGAATAAAAATAGACAAAATTCACAGATATCAACTGTCAGCTTACAAGTTAAGTTCTTTGATTTAACAATAGGATGATGTGAATGAGCTCTTTGTTTAAATAAGCCAGTGGGTATCTGTCTAAAATAGTCAAATCGTTGCTCAAGTTTGAACAAGTGGCTATGTCTATAAAGAAACTTTGCTGAGCTCATGCTTTTGTTTGCGCTTGTTAAGGTTAGGCATGCGTAGAGAGGTCACGTTAAGAGGTTACAAGGAACCCCGGAAAACATGACTCGGTGATCCAGCGAATATGTGATATCCAGGTGAATAGCAGCCCGCTGATTGGCTAAATATCTGTGGTGAGCTAATGGAATATATATGCATAGCGCAACCCGGAAGTTGTATTGCATTTGTGTCCGCCATGCATGTTCGCTTCCTTCTATGTATGTAATACGAAGTCTAGATAGTCTATACAGGAAACTTTGTTCTATCTAGAAAAGAAATTATGGAATTATATAATTTCTTTCTCCATGACAGCTTAAGAATCAAACATCGTATTCTGCGAATAATTCGTTATATTTTTATTATTGGTATATCTGTCCCAAAAACTTGACGCAGTTTAAGTGAAATTTCATGACGTCTTAAATGTCTTATAAACGTGTCGAGTGCGTTACCATGAAAACACAACTTCAAATCTATTGTTATTAGTAAAATAGTTGCATTTTGTCTGGGAAATAAGTACGATTAATGGAACTAGGACCTTCGATTTAAACTAATTACGAGTTTAAATCGATTTCATGAATTGGAAAAGTTCATTGACAGTTTAACTTTTAACTGTTTGGCCTAATTAGTTTACTCTGTGCATATTGGCATTTTTGAAGATATGTAGGCTCTAGATTCCGTCTCATTTCTATTTTTTCATTTTTGATTTTTTCAAAAAGGTATTTACAACCATTAAGGAAATTATCAAATTCTTTCCCTTTTTTTAGTTTGTATTCCCTCTATGTTTCTCTTCTGTGGCTTAACAAATGTCACAGTATGAAAAAAATTTGACAAAGTAGCATTGTTCTTAAGTGACTTGTATAGCCTTTAATTACATAAGGCTTCATTGTTTATGCCTCCCTAAGATCTGTATCTTATTACTTTTTTATACTGATTTAATTTTCGTGACAATATATATACAGTTGACATGCCACGGTGTGACTTGACGTGTAAGCAATGCGCAGCATGAGCAAATTAAAGACAAATTAAATTGCAAAGACCTATGCGGATAATTTACACTGCAACAAATTGTCAGGGTGTCATTATATATACTCAAATTATGTGACATAAGTAAATTAACTGCATTTTGATCTGGCAATTTGTGGACGGATGGCCTTGTATGGCGAGTGTACATCGAGTAATTCGACTGACGAACAAATTGAAAATGGACTGGATGTTTGATTACTGACAGTGCATGTGATCATTCGGATTTATTTGCCTCTCTCAAGGCTACAAGTGTATCCTTAATTCTGCGGATTTTAAACTTACATCTGATTAACGTTACAAATATTTGTTGCATAGAAAATGATTTATCTAATATTTAATGTTTTTATTTGTAATTTTACAATAAAACTGTACATTGGGAAATTAATGAAAATTAATCAAATTACGGTATGTTACAATACAGACTATTGGGCAAGATGTTAATTCATACCTAACATAGAACAAATCAATTGATTTATCAATTATTGCATGCAGGTTAAATAGTTAAAAACGCAGTAAAATAGCTCTGCTATATGTTGTTATTTTCGAGAATTCAATAGATTGAAAATTGTAATAGCAATATTAATTGAGCATAGTCCAGCCTTAGAAAAATATGTCTCTATTTGAACCCTTTAAGGTTCTTCCGTCTGGTGGAACCTTTTATGGTTCTATATGGACCTCTCACAGCAACTGTTCTAAGTATTTATCTCTTTCTCCTTATATCAATGAACCGTTTCGTCGTAATGGTTCCATATAAGACCATCCTCTTTTCTAAAGAACCACCAAAGAATGTTGATTTCTAAGAGTCCATGACTTCATGGATAGGAGATAATTTGGGATTTTGAGATCATACAAGTTTAATACACCTTGTCCATCTTGGTCACTAGGATTAAGTGATCACAGGTTAACAATTAAGAGCGGCAGACTTAATAGACCTAAACTTGCAGTTGCAATTGAAAGAAGAGTCTGGAAAACATTTATGTCTTGTGGAATTATTCTGTTGGGTAAAATCTTTTCATTCTATCCTCACTTTAATACCTTCATGATCTGACAACACAAAGTTTGTTTTTTTAATGTCTTACTAGGATGCCAGATTAACGGAGAAAATGTGCTCCACGTTTCACACATGGTTCGTTAAACAAGGTTAAAGCCGTGCATATACAAAATATATTTCTAAAACAAAAGCACACTACTAGAGGAATGTCAAACAATTAAAACTGACGAATCGTCTCATGTTCTTTAAAAACTCCTAGAGACTCGTTTCTAAAAAGATTATAATAATTATAATATATCTATAAATATGCATTATTACACGAGGGTTTCCGTTGACTTTTATCGTTGCTATATTGTGACCATATTACTGACGTTTCGTACAAATCTGGAATGTTGAATTTATAATCTGTGAAAAGGATTAGAGTTTGAATCAATGAAATCGATTTCATGTTTTAGCTGCCAATTAACTATTGGCATATCTCACAAGGAATTATACTGCAAATAAAAACTGATGCGTATTTATAAACCTGTCAACTCTTAAGTAGGAATAACATCCAATAATCTGGTTGTCAACACTATTCTGTATAACTTTTTTCTCTAATGGTGTTACTTGGACACATGGTATCTCTCTATACATTCTAAAATAAAATCAATTCTACTTCCTACGTCGAGACATTAACTCTAAGATACACCCGCTCCATCTTGTTGTGCACTTCTTTTGTTTGCTTGGCTGCGGCTGATAGGTCGCCCCAAATATTGGAGGAAATTAATGCGCGATGGCCTGGCACTGCGTACGAGAGTTGTCTTAGTCTCGTCCACTATAGAAACTCTCGCGAGAATACGAAGGCTCTCTATATAGACGCATCGTATTCTGACCTAGTTTCATATGCTGGATTTCGACTGGCGCATGCACCTTTAAGCGCACCTACAGTAGTCTGTTAACCACGCTCCACAGCATACACAGCCACGCGTATCGACCCTGATAACAGTTTTATAATGTGCCAAGGTTAATACGCCCATGTCTTAACCTTGTCTTGCGAAAATCTCGGTGCCGGTTCCATTCTGTTGTCCTGCTGTGCTTAAGGGTGGCTGAATGTCCATCCGTATTGGCTTCTTTATTTTTCCCTTGTGATTCTCCTGCGTTGGCCTTGTTTCATCCAGTTGACATGGACAATTGTTTCCTTTAGACATTATATGAGTAAAATGACCTCGAATATGCGTAGGCCATAAATCAATTAAACAAACAAAATAATGAAGACACCTTCAGTACAACCTCAGTTACCTAGCTAATGAAAGGTTGATAGCGATAGTGTCCCTGCGTCCGCTCTCTTGTACGGTAAACCTAAGTAGCTCAGTTGGTTAGAGTATTGGCCCTACTAGTCAGACACCATGAGTTCGAATCACACTAGTGGCGAACAAACAAAATCTTACTCTTTACAAACTACGATTGTTGAATTTTATATTCAATCGGCTATTGGCGACACATGCCTAGTGTTGTAAAGGAATGTTTATTTCCCCATGTTTTGGTTGACCTTGAATTGCGTTGTGTCTGCCGTATAGCTTTTCTTTCTTGTCCCCCACAGGCCTTAACTTTCTCGCTTTCCACCTCTTAGGCATCACAGCTCGGGGGCAATATCTGCATTCTGTCATCCGCGGGTTGGAGGCTGGTGTCGATTGCAGCTCTTGTCAATATGTGTTTGTATACCTTGTGAATCTCTGGAATCTGTATGTTATTTGATCACAGCGCCCGGCACGAGCCTGTTAACTCCAACCCACTAACCGTGCTACCCCGTACTGCTGTCCTGCGCAGATAAAAAATACTGAACCCATATGTTTTTCCTTAGCACCTCGATATCTAGCTCATGTACACGACGCCAACATTGCTTCCGGGATGACTTATCAATTGGTGTTTTGCGCCATGCTAAAGAGTATGTATTTCAGTTATAAGACAACGGTGTAACAGTGGTGATTGCTATTTCAACAAGAATTGACACTAACACAACCAAAAATTGCTTTGTTCAAAGTTAGTCTCCTTCCAGCCTTAAATACAGACAGCATTGCAACACCCCCAAAAAACCATCCCTTAGCTAGAGGGCATTTCTCAACTTAGTTAGGAATTTGCATATTTGTATTATATCAAAAACCTATAATCTGGTGAGAATTGAAGATAATTCTTTCTTTTAAATATATTTTCATTTTATTTTCGTGGATGACTATGCCCTATTGGGTAAATAAGATAAACTTAACCCAGAAATTATATAAAGGGCATTACGTCATGGTAAAAAAAAATCGTATGTATTTTCCTAGGGAGATAATTAACTATCTTTATCTTATTAATCGTTCATATATCATGGCGCAATCGTATTCTCGAGAGAGTTTCTATAGTGGACAAGACTAAGACATCTCTCGTAAGCTTTGCCAGGCCATCGTAAATTAATTTCCACTTATATCTCGGGCGACGTATGCCACAGACCAGCAAATAAAAAGAAGTGCAAAACAAAATGGCCCAGGTATAACTTAGAGTCAATGTCTCGACGAAGGAAATATAATCGATTCTATTTTAGAATGATCATGGCGGTGAACAATGGCCGATATATGTAACCATGCTACATGAAGCTTTTTGAAAATTTGCCAATGGTCTCTACGCTTTGAACCGAGTCGTTATATATGTGGAATGAACTTGAGTACAAACAAACAAACAAACCGACTGAAACCTTCTTCCTTGTTTCAACCATGTTAATACCTACTAGTTATCAACATAGTTTAACCTCCCCAATTTGCGTAATTGTCCTACTTCGGAATCTGATGCAGAGTTCAAATCTTTAATAAAGAAAATTGGATGGCTAAGTGAAAGTTTAATATCCCAGTTGAATAAATTAGATATCCTTTTATTAGGTTAACATGCCTATAGAAGTTACCGGCCCTTCTCAATAAAGTTATTCCACTGCAATCAAATAGCAATTTATAAGTGAAATCTTGAAACCACCGTTATATATATTTCTAAAAAGCAATCACACTGGCACAGGTACTAATATGTAGATTAATTAAAATCGATGAATTATCTTATGTTCGAGATAAACTCCCAGACAGGTGTCTTAATAAGCCTTAATCTCGAGTTGTGTTATGGGTAGGCCTCACCTACAGACATCTTAAGAGTAGGTAATTACCATAAATATGGCGTATAAAATGTAGCCACCACGATATTCGGCATGGGTTAGGAATAAATCAGCCTACAAATTAGTATTTCAGACATATAGAGATTAGCTTATAATTATGTCTGTTAAAGAGAATGAGTGTTACAACCTGTTTGATACAGAGGGAAGTTTCGCCTTAACCAGTAGGTCCTTTAGATTTTTGTTTCTTTTGTATGCTATAATGGGCCTTTGTGGGAGAGGAAAAGACATTTTAGGTACAAGATTTTGATATTCTTGTAAAACGAATCCAGCAACCTGGGTTCTTCGTTGGTCATATTGGAAAACAAATTGAACTATTTCTTTTTTTAGACATTTTAACCTGGTTCCCATTTGAAACCCAGTGAATAAAACTATTAGATTTATGTTGCATTAATGTTCATTTTTATTATATTATTTCACGAAAAAAAATGGTATTGTTCTATAAAATAATTGTAGAAATATACACAAAGGGAGTGTCACATCTATTTCTTTTCTCTTTGTAGAAAAAATTAATAATTCATTTACAACATTGAGTTTGTTTTTTGCTGACAACACAGCTTTATATTAAAAAGTCAACCGTGTAAAAATACAATGGCTTGCCCTTATCTTTAGTGTCGATAAAAATATAATAAAATATTTGCTGACAGATGAAATGTGGAAACTTTCAGACGTCTGGTAGATACGTTGGCTGCGTAATACAGTAAACAAAAATAAAGGCAAAATATTTTTAACGGTTTATATTAAAACTGTTTAATTATGTTATCGCCTCGTTTAATTATGTAAATTGTGGCTGCAAATTGATGCTGATCGGACTTATGTGTAATATGGAATGTCCCACTCGCTACGGGCAGAATTTTCAGAGCGCATACCTGCTGCGCTGAACTAAGAGCTGCAGGGACATTCAACATAGCAGCTTTAAGCACGCAAAGCCGTTTCTATTTCCTCCCTTGAGTGCTTTTCTTTATATTTTGTATAGTTTATAAGATATGTATTCACATATATGGAGTGCCCAGCTGTCATATACGTAAAACACCGGTAAACACGGCATAAAACACCCTTAAGCACGACGTAAAACACCCTTAAACACGATGTAAAACACCCGTAAGCACTATGTAAAACCCATGTAAGCACGGTGTAAAACATCCTTAAGCACGATGTAAAACACCCTTAAGCACAATGTAAACCACCCTTAAACACGATGTTAAACACCCTTAAGCACAATGTTAACACCCTTAAACACGATGTAAAACACCCGTAAGCACGATGTAAAACACCCTTGAGCACGATGTTAAACACCCTTACGCACGATGTAAAACACCCTTACGCACGATGTAAAACACACTTAAGCACGATTTAAAACACCCTTAAGCACGATGTAAAACACCCTTAAGCACGATGTAAAACAACCTTGAGTACGATGTAAAACACCCTTAAGCACGATGTAAAACACATGTAAGCACGGTGTAAAACATCCTTAAGCACGATGTAAAACACCCTTAAGCACAATGTAAACCACCCGTCAGCACCATGTAAAACACCTTTAAGCACGCTATAAAACACCCATGAGCTCGATGTAAAACACCCTTAAGCACGATGTAAAACACCCTTACGCACGATGTAAAACACCCTTAAGAACGATTTAAAACACCCTTAAGCAGGATTTAAAACACCCTTAAGCACGATGTAAAACACCTTTAAGCACGATGTAAAACACCCTTAAGAACGATTTAAAACACCCTTAAGCACGATTTAAAACACCCTTAAGCACGATGTAAAACACCTGTAAGCACGATGTAAAACACCCTTAAGCACAATGTAAAACACCCTTAAGCACGATGTAAAACACCCTTAAGCACCATGTAAAACACCCTTAAGCACAATGTAAAACACATTTAAGCACGATATAAAACACCTTTTAGCACGATGTAAAACACCCATAAGCTTGATGTAAAACACCCTCAAGCACGATGTAAAACCCCCATAAGCACGATGTTAAATACCCGTAAGCAGGATTTAAAAACCATTAAGCAGGACGTAAAACACCCTTAAGCACTATGTAAAACACCCGTAAGCACGATGAATCAATCAATCAATCGGCATATCATTCACGTAAGCGGTCATTAATCTGTTACTTCCAAGACAAATATTTACGGTTGCAGACAAATTAACCGCATGTACTTTGGTGGAAATTCGTGTCGTCTACCGTGGGCCTTTGTATCTAAGTGGTTTAGAATAGTACCTTGCCCTGCTTGTCATAGACCCGAGTTCGATTCCTAGTCAAGGCAAGCAAAATTTCCTAGCTCTACAAAAACAAATGCATATGTAAGGTTTTAAGTCTAACCTGTATACGGTTGACTTACTCTTCCGTGTGGGAGTGTACTGTGCACAGGTTAGGACACCCGAATGACTGGGAAACGTCGTATACTGAGCATCCATGTTTCAGGACACGGTCAACTAATAGTAAATACAATTCGGTATTGTCAAACTGACAAGGATTTTAATTGCATCTATAAAAAGTGTGAAAAATACATTCAATAAAAAACATCATTAAGGAAATCGGAAGTTATTTAAAAAGGGATTTGTTCAGTTCAATAATGTAAGAACCTGCCACCTCCCTTCATGTAAGAGATGGAGAAGTGTGGTTTGGAAACCAGTGGGATGTAGAATCTGAGTTAGGAACCATTGGGATGGAGAAGAGGAGTTGGGAAACCATTGGGATGGCGAAGTGGGGTCAGGAAACTATTGGGGTGGGGAAGTGGGGCTTCGAAACCATTGGGGTGGAGAGGTGGGGCTGGGAAACCATTGGGTTGGAGAAGGGGGATTAGGAAACCATTAGGATGGAGAAATGGGGTTGGGAAACCAATGGGACGGAGAAGTTGAGTTGGGAAATCATTGGGATTGCAAATGGGGTTGGGAAACCAATGGGATAGAGAAGGGGGATTAGGAAACCATTAGGATGGAGAAGTGGTGTTGGGAAACCAATGGGATGGAGAAGTTGAGTTGGGAAACCATTGGGATTGCAAATTGGGTTGGGAAACCAATGGGATGGAGAAACGGGGTTGGGAAACCATTGGGATTGCAAATGGGGCTGGGAAATCAATGGGATGGAGAAACGGGGTTGGTAAACCATTGGGATTTAGAAACGGGGTCGGGAAACCGTTGGGATGTAGAAAAGGGGTCGGGAAACCATTGGGATGTAGAAACGGGATCGGGAAACCATTCAGATGTAGACACGGGTCGGGAAACCATTAGGATCGAGAAACGGGGTCGGGAAACCATTGGGATGGAGAAGTTTGGTCAGGAAACCATTTTGATGGAGAAGTTGAGGTGTATTCCAAACGCATGGTTCATAAGTGGGAATGGATGAACGATTGGTTTCAGGTCTCGAATGGGGGGAGACTTTTGACTGATGAGTTGAGTTGTGATCCATAATGATCAAAATATCGGCTCAGAAAAGATTAAGGGTTGAAATTTCCAATCGCATGACTCTCGGACTGAGTCTGGCTTCCCCAGTAATGTTCTTTTACCAAAATCCTGTATATGATTGGTGTAGAGTGATTTGTTCTATGTGACAGTAAATTTTGAATTTTTAATTCACATGTTTACATTTAAATGTCCATCTCATTACGTGTGTAGGAATATTTCCTCGGTTCACATGGAGCTATCTCTGACATTTTTACAGTTACAAATAAATAGCTTTTAAATTTCTTGAAGGCAATAAATAAACCCATCCTTTATTGTAGTGTTGTTAAGGGTTCGGTGAGTTTCTTCCCTGAAGCTTTTCGTTGTTTTTAATTTGCGTGGTCAATTAGCCGTTAAATGGTTTCGTTACTCTGGATCTAAAGAATTTGAATGTCCCATATACAACGGCTAAATGTAAACTTGTGTATGTATATCATAAATATATGTTGAATGCACACTTGAGTACGTTCATCATAAATATATGATGAATGTAAACTTGAGTAAGTTTATCATAAATATATGTTGAATGCAAACTTGAGTACGTTTATCATAAATATATGATGAATGTAAACTTGAGTACGTTTATTATAAATATTGAACATGGAATTTGGTTGGTTTATCTTGAACGTAATTCTTGAACGTAAACTTGAGTAAGCTTATTATAAATTTATGTTCATTTAAACTTGAGTACGTCTATCATAAGTGTAAATTAAATCTAAACTGTAGTACGTTTAGCATAAATATATATGGAAGCCAAACTTAAGTACATTTATAATAATATATGTTAAACGTAAAGTTGAGTACGTTAAAAGAAACATATTTTCTTAAGCTTATTTGTAGCTAATTTAGTTAGGTAGTGTGTGATATTCAGTGATATTTAATGATTTCACCATTTAAAATATAAAATCGTACGTATCGGTAACTACATTTACGGAAGTACAGACATAAAATACTACGTTACTATTTTTATTGTGTCACTTGTATGTAAAAACATTATATCTATATTGATGCAGGACATTTCCCTTTTTCGATAAAACAAATGGTTTTCCGTGAGTATATTTAAACATCCCATTACATAATTGAATAACTTCAGCATTCTTTCAAGTTTTAATTGCGTTTTTAAGGCGTTAATTTTAACCCCAGTAAAATCCTTGTATTGTCCTGTTGAGGCTGAAGTTATCCACAAAACACCAGAAATAACTCTTTGTTCTAAGTTTAAAATAAATCGGATTATAGAGTTAGCACGAAGTGTCAGTAAAACGTAACAATAGATACATTTTACCTCTAGTCCACTACCATATATTTCTAAAAATTAATCTCTCTGGCACAGGGATGCCGATTAATAAATTAGAAAATAACGATGAATCGTTGTATGTTTTAGCAAATTAACTATATATATAATTCCAAAGGTCATAATCCTGATTTTGTTAAAATTGTTATTTTCTGGGTAGATAAATTTCTAACATTAATGGTATTCCCAAATGTGTTTTAATTCAGATTGAAAGTGACTGAATTACAAAGATATTACAATAAACTATCCGAAAAATAAATCCCGTATTTTTCTGACCCTTAGAATTTGTTTTATTCACCTACAAACTTGCGACTCTTCATACAAGTTATTTGAGCTGTGACGTAGGCAGGGGAAATATATTCGGAACAGTCAGTGGCGAATAATGACGACTCCGTTGCGGGTAATGACGAATCCACATTGGAGATACACGAAAAATTGCTAGATAATGAGAAAAAACAAAATGGTGGTCAGGTTTCTATACATACCAGTCACGTTAGTAAATTCCCTTGGTGGCGTCACTCGAGAATCACAGCTGACTCTAAATAAAAAGTCAGATGTTCGAATTCCAAATTCTCCATATGTATGCCGAAATTTTTAATGAAACAAGTTGCAAATCGTTAAGTAAATATTGGACTAGTTTTATACGTTTTCTATGTATCAAGCATTTGGGAATACCTTTAACTTATCTGTTATAAAATATATATAGCCAATGCAGCCGGGCGTGTCTGTGTGACTGTGTCGGTCTCTACAAGACTATAACTAAATGAACTTTAAAGGGCAGCAAACACAAATCCGTAACCGCTGTTCTTACAACTGGGTATAAGAAAATTTGTAGGGCCTATTTAATCAGCAGTTCGTTAACTTATGAAAAATGGTGTCGCTAACCAGCTTTTTGCAGTGTTTAGTGCCTTGTTTATCAGGCAAGGGTCAAAATGCAAATAACCAGGTCGACCTTCTCACCCTTGCAACAGTTGGGATTCAAAAGGTGGCAAAGATGCCATTGGACTATTGTAGTAGCAAAAGACCAACGAGAAACAGTTTCCCCGGGGGGGGGGGGGGGGGGGGGGGGGGGGGGGCGGGGGG
>JARFOD010158258.1:0-12134 GCA_031763545.1 Mopalia muscosa | reverse complement strand
GTTGCTTTCTGTTGCACTGGTGTTCACAGAGCTAATGGGTAACAGGAAGCAGATTTGTTTGTCATGTCCTGTATTTGTGTCCGTCGTCATATAAATGAAATACCCTTGAGTACGACGTTAAACACCAATCAAACAACCAAACAGATATAACAAACGTTGATCCTGATAGCAGACAGCTCACGTACTGGTATTTTGTTTTGTGAACACATATCATTCGGGAAACAAAGAAACGGGTCAGTTGAAAACCAGAGATGAAGTGAACTGTCATTTGCCATATCTCTTTCTCTAAAATATGTTCCCTACGCATCTGGTATATATATATATACTATAATTGTATTACTCGTGTGATAACCATGGAATGTAACAAGACAGTTCGCAACTGCAAGGGCAGTGGCCAGGTAATGAAGCATGCAGTCAGCTGGCAATAATTAGCACTCAGTTGTAAACACTGTTCTTTTACTTATAAATATTGGTAATGGTTACATCAACCCAAGTAGCCAGCTTGTATAATATAAATGACTGAAATGTTATACAATATATGAATGTTACTCAAAGTAAATTATTGATATATTAATTGGCTTAGGCCTACGTATTTCTACCATTATGGAGATATCTCCAATTCGAACGAATATATATTTCTGATTGCATAAGAAATATACTTTTATCATACATTTTGAGATATTTATCATTGCGTTCTCAAGTTTACCTCGAGATATAGTTATGTCCTCTTATATGAGATATCTGTAGTTTAATTAGAAATATAACATATCAGAGATATCTCTAATAGTAATAAGTCGGACTCTGGCGTCTAAATCTCTATAATTGAATGCTTGGCCTTCATTATCATTTCCATGTACGATAATATATATAGCGCTTTGCGTGTTTGTCAGTTTGTTTAATGGCGTAATTAAGGCTATTTCACTGGCATGACGGCGGTACACCCCAGTGGCTGAAGGGAGCCACCTTTAGGGACACTCGGCGTGGTAACAAGACATGACAATCACAGGACGTAATAAACGAAGACATTAGAAACAGATCAGCTTCGTTATGCCCTCCAACTCTGAAAGCTCCAGGCAACAGGTAGCTCTCTACCAACAGTTGCTGCAGGTGTATGCAGATGCTTGATAAAATTATAGAATAAGCAATAAGAGATAAATCTGTTTGCTTATTAGGGTTAATGCCGTTCTTATGTGGTTATTTCATTTAAATATTCCTAGCTTAATATTTGGTAGAAACCATACACATCTACGCCCCTGACAAGAAAGTCAAGCCACACGACACACACTAAAAAAAGCACCACAAATAATACGAGTTTCCAATTGCCCCTCACTTTCGAGATGTAGTCTATAGGCGACGCAAGGCACCCTCCCATCCAGGTAAAAATTTACAGTATATGTTAAATTGGCTTATTTGAGTTGAATAATTCCCAGGAAACTACAGATATATCTCTTATTTCGTAATTAAACTATAGGCCTAGTCATATAGTCTGTAAATGCATATATATATAGACGTGTATCCAGGCTAACTGAATCAGACTCTCAATATTTAAAAACCCCTATTAATAAGATATATTTAATACAACTCTATAGATATCCATCATTATTTCACCTTATCTTTAGATATCGACTTTCACGTATACACTCTATAGCAGTGCAAGGGAGACAATCATAACAAATAAATGAAATAATATAATGATCGATATGCATGCCTAAGTTATTAAACAGCAGTGACATGCAAGGGTAATTTTTCTCTCTTCATTTATTCAAAATACACTATATATATAGGCATTCATATTTTACAGTGCCAATTTACAAAATCTTTAGGGTTATTTTTCATCAAGTTTGTTTGTATTATTATCAAGATTACAGATAACAGGGGGTGGAGAGGGGGGGGGGGGGGGGTTAAAGACAAAAGCATTTTTAAATAATGACGATATTGCTGTATACGCCTGCATTTTAACGAACATTCGATAAAGTTGCCATGTCGGAACATCCCTCGGTCATTACCGTACCGTAAATAATCTCAAACGATGACTGGTTCATTTTTATGGCAATCATGGGAGGTAACTTGCATGGATTTACTTTCATCATATGATTAAGTTATCAAGGTGTTTATTGTTTATCTCTGAAGCCTAATCTTGTTTTGATATGATGACGCCATTTGAGTTCCTTGCTATTAAATTCGTTACAGAGGTCATACAGAAGAAAGGGACGGTGTTTTGTTGAGGTATGCTTTTACCCAACAAACGGGCTTGATTGACGTGTTTTTTTCTTAAATTATATATTAATCCGTGGAGTACTTTGGTTCATTTCCACGCATGCGCACAAAAACAATCTGCGGTTGACATAACACGTTTTCGTGTAATATTATTTTTTTCCATTCACCTCCGAGATAAGTGTACCGGTATGGAAAGTGTCGATGGATGTTCCGACATGTAAAGTTGTCCATTATGTAACCATCAAGTAGTCACCATCTAGCTTTTCAACTCAGACTGGGAACTTAATTTGGGATAAACCTGCGCCATTACTGTCTTACCAGGAAGTCACAAGGGGCTCTACTCTGACAAAAAAAAACCCAGGTGCATACAAATTTTAAAATATGTAATGTAGGTCAACATAAAATTGAACATTGTTTTCATTTAGGAATGATTAAAGTTGTTATATCTTTATAATATCTTTGTTTGTTTAATTGGCTTCACTGCGGTAATTTGTCTGGCTACGACCGCACAATTTACGCTTTTTAAGTAAATAGCATTACATTTAAACATTCAAAATGGTCCTAGTTTATGAGAAAGCGGACTGTGTTATGGCATGGAGGTCAGACCGCCTTTGCTTTTAATCAAATAAAAAGTTGCTATCTCTCCTTCGACACTTTTCGTGTCCGCTGGATGTTGTGTGTACATGCGTGGAAATCAACCAAAGTATACTCCGCGGATTTGTATTAAAAAAAAATGCATCAAAACAAGTCCGTTTTTTTAGCAAAATCTCATTTAAACAAAACACTTTTCTTTTTTATGTATGACTTGTTGTAAATAATACAAATGTTGTCCTCTAATTTAAGTAATTAAATAATAATGTAGCTCCACTGACGTCATCATATCATGACAAGAAAAGGCTTCAGACATAAACAATATATACACGTGGAAAAGTGGACCATCTGAAATGACCCATATATACCCCGAGATTATTTACGGTACAGAAATGGCCTAGCGGTGTTCCGACATCGTAAAGTTGGCTGCTGTCATTTTGAATGTCCAGATCTATAGCAATCACATGTCGGGACATCCTTCGACACTTTCCTTACCGGTAGTTATCTCGGAGCATGTCTCAACATCCTCGGCCATTTCCGTACCTTAAATAACCTCTCACGTAATGCTGTTCTTCTCAAGGGAGGTAACTCGTACAGATTTACTTTACCATATCCACATGTATATTGTTTACGTCTGAAGGCTATTCTTGCGTTGATATGATGACGTCAGTGGAGCTACATTATTTTTAAAATACTTACAGCCGATGAAATTTGAATTATTTGCAACAAGTCATACATGAAAAAAGGTATAGTGTTTTGTTTAAATTAGATTTTAGCCAATAAACAGGCTTGTTTGATGTGGGTTTTTATTATACAAATTCGCTGAGTACTTTGGTTGATTTCGACGCATGCGTGACAAAACATCTGGCGGTTAACATTACAGGTTTTCTTGTAGTATTATTGCTTCGATTCACCTCCGAGATAACTGTACTGGTACGGAAAGTGTCGAAGGATGTTCCGACATGTGAAAGTGCCATGTCTGAACAACCTCGGCCATTTCCGTACCGCAAATAATCTCTGATGGAATGCTTCATTTCAGATAACTCTACCATCATATAGCTGAGTTACCCACGTGTTTATTGTTTACGTCTGAAGGCTTTTGTTGTCGTAATTGGAGCTACATTATTATTAAAATGCTTACAGCGGATAACTGTACCGGTACAGAAAATGTCGAAGGACGTTCCGACATGTGAAAGTCCATTTCCTCACCGTAAATAATTTCTGGCGATATATGGATCATTTCAGATGGCTCATTATCCACGTGTTTATTGTTAATGTCTGAAGGCTATTCTTGTGATGTCATAATGACGTCATTGGAGCTATATTATTGTTAAATTACTTACAGAGGATAAAAATTGTTTTATCTATAGCAAGTCATACATAAAAAGGGAACATGCAGTGTTTAGTTAAATGCGATTTTTTTACCCGAGAAACGGGCTTGTTTGATGTGGGGTTTTTTTAAAAACAAATCCGCGGGAATACTTAGCTTGATTTCGACGCATATGCACAAAACATCCGGGGTAAGCATTACACGTTTTCGTGCAATCTTACTGCTTCCATTCACCTCCGATATAACTGGACCGGTGTCGAAGGATGTTCCGACATGAGCAAAAGTGGTGAAGGCACTGACAGTACGGATTGTATAAAAGAATAAGCATTATCTACGCGAATTAGTTCCATCAGCCTTATACAGATAATACATTTGAGCAGCCCCGAAGCTGCTTAGCGAAGTGAAATGTTTTTAATCCCTTTACGCTTGAAGAAACTTCAGAAAAAAAATTTGATTATGTTAAAGTACTGAAGTGGAACATTGTTTAATCTTGTACTATAGTATTTTCTCTTGTATTTTAAAACCAAAATGTCCATATAATATGCAGATAAGACGTAAAGAGTTAAGTAAAATGTGTGTTGTACATTGTAATCGTTTTCTTTTCGTTGGTGAAATTAAATAAGCATAAGAGTTAATAAGACAACCAAGGCCAAATGTAAATTAAAACATAGAAGCTCTGTCTAGCACAGTCGATGGAAATACCGTGGACCAATCTAATTAAAATCTGAATCTCAAAAACGCCCACTGTGCTTTGTTGGTCGCTATATTAAGATCTCAAGCAATCACCCTATCTACAATGTCGATTGGTTTCCTAAGTTGACCAATCACAGGGCTGCTTCTCAACTCTGGTCAATCGTATTCTCGCGAGAGTTTCTATAGTGGACGAGACTAAGACATTTCTCGTACGCTTTGCCAGGCCATCGCGCATTAATTTCCCCCAATATTTGGGGCGACCTATCTGCCACAACCAGCAAATAAAAGAAGTGCAAAACAATATGGCCCGAGTGTATCTTAGAGTCAATGTATCGACGTAGTAAGTAGAATTGATTATATTTTAGAATGGAATGGTTTGTAAAAGTCGAAGATTTCCCCCAACAAACCGAAGTTTCCCGACTGGATATTTTTACATGACCAACGGATACATGCACACACAATCAACAAACACCATTCAAATAATAAACTTTGAGTGGAATTGCCCTTTGTCATGTTTAAATACGACTTACAGCATCAACACAGAAGAAAATCGGACGATTTCTGCTTATTTTAGCTGAATATGTGTTTACCACGCCCGTGTGCTATCTGTGTTTTTATTGGACAACAGAAACTGTGACCTTTCGTGAACCGCAGTAAGCTTGACCTAACTGAACAGTAAAAGTAGAGTAATTGTGTTAGATCTTAATATAGCGGGGAAAAAAAACAACATGGGGACCGTTTTTGAGATCTGATTTTAATTAGATTGTACTACGGACAATCCAGCGTCTAGAGTTATATAAAAAACATAATTGCTATCATTAAAGCTTTGAAAAACAATTTAAAAATATTTCCAACGAGCAGTGTTTCATATTCAAATGTTGGGGTAAAAATATCAGTAAACATATTGGTTAAAGGTCCAAGCAAAAAAATACTTAAGTAATTATCAGTGGTTTACGTTATGAAACTTGAATGCATTGATTTAAATGTTTCTGTAAGTAAAATTGACATAAATTTTTAATTTAAACTATGTTTAAATGTTGACCAGAAGGGATCGTTTGCACAGAGTGACGTTACAGGGATCGTTTGCACAGAGTGACGTTACAGGGTTATGATTATACCTTGTATTGTTTTTTGGGGTGTTTTCTCATCGAACATTTTAGTTATTATTGTGTTTTAGGAAAGAAATTGCTCAACTTTGCATTAGTTATAAGTGTTTAGGGAAGGAAAATGAGTGTTTACGCAACGATAATGGCTAAACGTTGCATTATTTATAAGTGTGTATGCAAGGAAAATGAGTGTTTACGCAACGAAAATGGCTAAACGTTGCAGTCTGGTAACTGTTTACGCAACGAAAGATCCTAAGCGTTAATTTAATTGGAATATTATATTTTTCAGCCTGCCGTACAGACGAGCCAGACGGAGAACACGGTATAGTTTTTTCCCCTCCTTGTCTGCCTCGGTGTTAACTAAAAAATTACTAACACGCTCATCGCCATTTTGCGCAAAACGAATGCAGCGTCACAGCCTAGTGCATTGACTTTGTATTACTTTGCTTGCTTAATGAATCTGTTATAAGAGTCTGTATTGTTTGTTTATCTGAGCTGATGACGAATCACAACCTTCAACCCATTCCTCGCATGCGCATTCATGCTCCACGTTATACTAACACAGCCTTGAGCGATGTTTTAGGGATTTTATCACTGAATGTAATAGTGTTGTTCGTTTGAAATGAACTCCAGCATGATCTTTTAAAACAAACGCGTGCTTCAGAAAAGGCATTTTTATGTGTATTGCCCACTTAAACACCATTGTAACGGTCATTTGTTCTTAATTCACTTTCGTTACGTACATTTTATAGCACCAACATTGCTTAATTTTTGAATCGGCTTTTCACATCTTACAAGATTTTTTTAGTTATTTTGTGGTAACACTTTCTTAGTTTGAAAAGATTTTAGGTCAGAAAATTTGGCAGGTTTAAACCCGCCCGGGGATCGAACCCACGACTCTCAGAGTTAGGCACCAACTCACCAGCAGTAACTGACGGTCACCTAGACACTAAGACTTCTCAACCACCCAGCCTTCTGCTTTGTGTGCCTTTTTCTAAACGATGTAAAAATAGTTCATCTAACAAGTTCAAATAGGAATAAATTGACGTGAACATGATGACATTATTTAGATGTGCCTCCTGCAAACGATTTTTATAAAAATGTATAATTTAAAGCAAGAGCATTGGTTTTTGTTATGGATTAAATATCACCATAGCGGGCACTGTTGCAAATTAATTCGTTATGATTTACAAAAAAAACACGGCCGTATTATATCATGTATTTTTTTCAGCAATGCTGGCTAATATACCTACTTTGACAAATATCGTGCGTGTAACACGGACGTATCACATCTTGTATTTTTGTTCAATAATGTTAGCAATTAGATCCTCTTTGACAAAGATCCAGATGGTAATACGTGGTGTACCATATCTGATATTTGTGTTCAATAAGGCTTGCAGTAAGATCCACTTTGACAAGGATCATGATCGAAACACGTTTCTATCATATATTGTATTTGTGTTCAGTTATACTGGCAGTTAGATCCACGTTGACTATAAGATCGTGAATGTAGCACAGACGTATCGTATCTGTATAATGCTAGCAATTAGATCCACGTTGACTATAAGATCGTGAATGTAGCACAGACGTATCATACCTGTGTTCAGTACTGCTAGATCCACATTGCCATGGATGTTGATCGTATATATAAAGACGTACATGCATGGACGTTCAGTTATGTTGACAATTAAATGCAAATAGACAATTCGGTAACATCATGAAGTCCATCGTTTTTCCCAGACTTATCATTCGTTGATGTTGATATTGTTTTAGGGGAATCTTTCGCTTTTTTTAAAAAAGGGCTATGTAAGGGCATTTTGTTTATCGATGGATATATGGAGTTCCATGATACATTGCTAGCCCATATTCTCAGGCGTTTGATACATTGCTAGCTCGTATTCTCAGGTTCTTGATACATTGCTAGTCCGTATTCTCGGGTGTCTAGTACATTGCAAGCCCGTAAACTCAATTTTTTGATATATTGCTAGCCCGTATTCTCAGGTTTTTTTTAAATATATTGCTAGCCCGTATTCTCAGGTTCTTGATATATTGCTAGCCAGTATTCTCAGGTTTTTGGCTCATTGCTGCCCGGTATGCTCGGGTTTCTGGAAAATTGGGAGGGCATATACTCAGTTTTCTGTTACAATGCGGGTCCTAATATTCAGGTTTCTGTTACATTGCAAGCCTGTATTCTTACTCGGGAAGCCGGTCCGAATACTCTAGTTTCTGGTATATTGCTAGTCCGTATTCTTAGATTTCTGAAACATTGCAAGACGAGCCCACGAAATAGGCATAGAGGCTACTGGCTAGCGAGTGCGCTTACTAATCATACTTCGATGAACGTTCACTGGATGTAGTCCGACTGCCGACGATCAGGTACATGAGTAAGTCACACCATGTGGCTCCAGCAGGGGGTGGTTTTGACACAGTTTCTTCTAAGTTTTCCACCAAAATAAGGAAAATAACACTGTGAAGTGCACAATCCATCGTCATATAAGTGAAATACTGTTTAGTATGACGTTAAACCGCAATCAAATAAACTTTGCTAGCCTGCATACTCAACTTTCTGCACATTGCTAGCCCAAATACCCAGGGTTCTCGTACTTTGGAAGCCTGTATTATCCGGTTTCTGTTACATTTGAATTATTTTTCTTTTACTTTCAACATATAAGTTTAATGTTAAGTGGAACGTGGGCATTAAGTAGGTCGAATCGGGGACAGTTTAATCCAGCCGTTTATCTAAGAACAAATTAGCATATTGTAGCAGATGCAGTGTGTCAAAGAAATGACACGTTAACTTATTGTCATACTTATGAATGAAGTCCAGTACAATTATGCGACTGTGCAACCTGGAGAGTATATAATTTCAAATAGAATACTTGTAGCTCTTGTGAAAATAATCGACTGTTTGTTGCAACATGTGCCTGTATGCCGCTCACAACACCGTATAACCGCCATATGTTGCCATAGTATGTATTGGCCAAAAGTTTTGGTGCATATTTATAGGGCCAACATCTCTCACAGCCAAGCGTAGTCATGGTATCGCAGCAATGAGAGGTTTGACTGATGGAAGCTGATAACGTTATTACGCCACTATGACGTCATTGCCGTATTGCGCGTTTAGTCTACGGCCTCTGTAGACACATGTGCTCATAAATCAACAGTGGATATAGATAGGTGATGTACTAAATTAGCGAGCTTGCATAAAAGTAGATCATCGAGGCTGTCATGTATAGACAATGTGTATTTGATAAAACGCTAACAAATTCCCGCTTCGCGTGTATCGAATATAATGATGTACCCAGCACTCCTTCTTTCTGATCGACGAGAGGGTAAAAGGCTTTACAGTTAAATCATTGCACAACATTATTGTGGGAGGACAACTGGGTAGTAAATTAACCCAGAAAACCCACGACCTTCCAACCCACATACGAACCCGACACCAAAAAGGGGAGAGGGATAGGTGAGCCCCGTGGCGGAGTGGCGGAGTTGGTTTTGATATTTAATAAATCGATCAAAAAAGAGCTTAAAAAATCCCATACGGCTATGTCACAACAAGTGTTTTGCTTCTTTTTGTCATTATTCACAGGCGTTTTAAAATATTCTACTTCCCATGTGAACATTGACTCTAACATACACCTGGGCAATCTTGTTTTGCACCTCTTTCATTTGCTGATCTGGACAAACGTCGCCCCAAATATTAGCGGAAATTAATGCGCGATGGTCTGACCTGGCGTGCGAGGGTTGTCTTTGTCTCGTTCACTATTGAAACTCTCGCAAGAATACGATTGTATCGCCAGGGTGAACGGTAAACCGAATCACTTCCGGATATTACCTTTCCATTCTTCGATGGTGGGTTGTCGTGTCATGTGACAGTATCGTCAGAGTTGCCGAATTTCTGTCACACGCTTGTCGCGTTGGTGGTGCTACGTGTATGTGGTGGCGCTACTAGTAGTGGAACAGCCTAGAGTATGATGGTACACAACGGTGAAAGAAACGAATCGTGGTCGCACGTTTAAATAGTATACTATATGTATGCGTTCCGTGGCGTCTGGTCGTCTGGTCCGATTTTTGCCTATATGTGAAGACAAGGTAGCGTGTTATAGGTATCAGCAGCAATTGAGGCGCCGCCTAAGAGTTCATGGGGAGGTTATGTGGCAGTCTATATTTGGAAAGAGCTCCACGCAGCCGGCTATACGGTTCATATTACACTGTTGGTATACCTGTAACATGGAGCCTCAATGCTGGCATAACTTTACAAGCAGTGTTTCAGTTTACTCCAGACCCGTTCACTTGCCTTTGGTTACCTTTATGAGAATCTAATACACCACGCTTATATCTACAATACACGCATCTCATTCGTCAGTCTCAGCTAGCCAAAAACCTGAGTTCGAATCCCGATGAAGGTACAATTGTAATTCCCTCTTTTGAAAATATGCTAAAATCCTCCTTAACTTGGAATAAAAACTTTGGTAATGCCTTGTCAAGGACAGCGGCGAAGGCGTTTAGATTTTTCCTGAAACTACATTATAAAAAATATTTATTAAAATTCTGAATAAATCGGATATTCTGTATAATCTGTACCAAAAACAACAACTTTTTTTTATAAGCAGAAGACACATTGGATCGTTTGTTTAGGTGCTGTTAAATATCTTGCTCAGTACCATTTCACTCCTTCGTCGCTTTAAGGTGCACTACTGGCTTTGTTATCATTTATTCTAGGCAGAACACCACGTGACTTTAGAGATAACACGTTGACTGACAGCCTGTACATGAAAAATAATGCAAGAAGGTATGAGAAAAGCCAATCGTGCATCTAACTCCTTCGTCCGGGTTGTCGTATGCTGTCATGGTTAAAGTCCCTGTGTCAAAAGTCAAGCCTCGATAGTTGGGTTACCGACACACAGGACACCAGGCCCAATATATTTAAAGCTGAATCAACTAATCATTTTTATAAACCTTTTTTTGCTGTCAGCCAAACATTTTGTTACCATTGAGTGTCATCTAAGTGTGCAACACAACTGCAACTGGGATAAACCCACGTCATCATATTCTTCCCTGGCTGTCATAAGAACTTTGGGATAATCCCACGCCATCATATTCTTCCCTGGAAGTCACGAGAACTTTGGGATAAACCCACGCCATAATATTCTTCCCTGGAAGTCACGAGAACTTTGGGTTAAACCGACGCCATCATATTCTGCCCTGGCAGCCACAAAAACTTTGGGATAAACCCACGCCATAATATTCTTCCCTGGAAGTCACGAGAACTTTGGGTTAAACCCACGCCATCTTATTCTTCCCTGGCAGTCACGAAAACTTTGGGATTAACCCACGCCATCATATTCTGCCCTGGCAGCCACGGAAACTTTGGGATTAACCCACGCCATCATATTCTTCCCTGGAAGTCATAAGAACTTTGGGCTAAACCAACGCCATCATATTCTTCCCTGGCAGTCACGAAAACTTTGGGATTAACCCACGCCATCATATTCTTCTCTGGCAGTCACGAAAACTTTGGGTTAAACCCACGCCATCATATTCTTCCCGGGAAGTCACGAAAACTTTGGGATAAACCCACGCCATCATATTCTTCCCTGGAAGTCACGAGAACTTTGGGATAAACCCACGCCATCATATTCTTCCCTGGCAGTCACGAGAACTTTGGGATAAACCCACGCCATCATATTCTTCTCTGGCAGTCACGAGATCTTTGGGTTAAACGCACGCCATCATATTCTTCCCTGGCAGCCAGAAAAACTTTAGGATTGTCCCATGCCATCATATTCTTCTCTGGCAGTCACCAAAACTTTGGGATTAACCCATGCCATCATATTCTTCCCTGGCAGTTACGAGAACATTGGGTTAAACCCACACCATCATATTCTTCCCTGGCAGTCACGAGAACTTTGGGATTAACCCATGTCATCATATTCTTCCCTGGAAGTCACGAAAACTTTGGGATTAACCCATGCCATCATATTCTTCTCTGGCAGTCACGAGAACTTTGGGATTAACCCACGCCATCATATTCTTCTCTGCCAGTCACTAGAACTTTTGAAGAAAACCCAGGCCATCATATTCTTCACTGGCAGTCACGAGGTTACAACTTTTTAAATTACAAAGACATGACGACTGAGATGGATTTTCAACTTCTGGATATATTGGTCAGCGACGTTTCGATCTAGATACTAAGA
>JARFOD010158247.1:0-12134 GCA_031763545.1 Mopalia muscosa | reverse complement strand
ACTTGAAATATTTCTTTTTTGACAGTTTTCAATCTTATTATTGCAAAGGGAGATAACTTATACGTGTCAAATCCAAAAAAAAATTGGATATATGTTTTAAAGACCGGCCATAGCGGCGGACCAATTTCCAACCTTCCCCATGGGTTGAAATAGGCGGGACGTGGGGCTAAGATAGAGGAATTAGCCCTATTCATTGTCCTAGTGTGTGTTTTGTTCTGTCTTAGTTTAATGCCAGTGAAGTCCAATTGATTGTCTTCATCCATTGGGCTGACACGCCATCACACGAGCGAAATAACCCAAAGTGCGACATTTAATCACTATCAAATCAACCAGAATTTATTAATATTTGTTGAAAAATAGTCCATGCTATAGAAACAGATGATGTTGTATTAAAAATCACTACGCTTTACGAAAATTAGTTCATCGAATGTCCATATAGGTCTATTGTTTTGCTGACTTCGTATGAACTTACGATATTGTCTTTAAGCTAACTGAACAAATGTCTGCTTGGGGCAAAAATGTTTTGTTATAATAACTTATCCTCCCCATAGTGACAGATGGTCACTCTCTTACAATGTATAATAACTGTTTATGGGAGAGGGACCATGCGTATGGCACAAAGAACGGTCACCCCAATCGAACGATATTTTATTCGCCATTAAAAAAATCTAAATAAAATATTTAGCAGAACTAAATATACTTCGACTAAGTTACTATGCATATCATCTTAAAGTTGATCCCACACTTCTATAAATGGCTTGATTATTGTTATTGCAGAATAACGTATGTTGGGATTTTTTTTAAGTGTACATTCGACGAAGCCGTTTTTAATTTACCTTCCATAATGAAAAGTGTGGCTAGGTGCCATCCACAAACTGTATCTAGCTGGTAGACTTAACAAAATGTTGTCCGACGATGGAATTTCGTCGTTTTTAACTATTGGCGTATGAATGCTGAACGGCATTTTGTTGTCGTATGACATTTTGTGGCTCCAGTTCTCGTTAGAGCTTCCGAGGTTAATCGATACTCATTATTCCTATAGATTATACAATATCGCCCAAACTCAATGGAATTATTGGTTTAATGCGTCATTTTTATACCTTCATAACGTGTAATTGGCTGATCGACACTCGCTGTTAATGACGACGATATAGCTCAATCAAGTAACGAGATCTTATCACGTGTCCAAGACTTTACAATTAATGTTTTTCATTACACAGATTGTGTATGGATCTAATCAGCGGTAGGCCTACTCTGAATTCTCACACTTCAATCTTGTAGTTCATTAGGGAACTTCCAAAGATTCCTTAATGATTCTTCAGCGATTGTCGAATTCATTATACAAAATATATACCTTTGATATACGTATTCAATACAGATGCAATTGTCCTTTAATTACATCCGATAGTCGCGGAGATAAACTTGAATAAGGTGCAGCTCAATCAGCGACTAGAAGCCGCCATTAAAGGCATGTTTGCCAGGACAAAATCTGATATCATTGTACACCTACGTAATCAGATCAGATGCTCTTATAAGTAGACTACGGTACTGATCAAAATTTATCGCAATCCCTTGGAATCAGCATATTGTACTGTGTACACTGTTGTTTTATCAGATCCTGGAAAAGTTTCAAAAGGAACTAGGACATATTTCCATACTCGTCTTTTTGTCTGCTGATGTGAATTTAGATTTACAAAGCACATACAAATTTAATTGGTGGCACACTTGGCGTTACATATGTACCTAGCTTTGTTCAAGTATATTATATGTCGCAGAATATATGATAAAATAGGGGATATACTAACCAGATTATTACAATTAAACAAAACAAATATTGAAGGTAATTTGAAAAAGACTACTTAGGAACCGTAGGGGGGATTAGCAGCCTATATATCTGGAGGTAAATTCGTTGTTGTTCCGCCTTTCGAAATAAATAAGATGCTTAATTCGTGAATGCTTCCCGTTGACTTGCAGTCTTTAAATATGGAAATTCCTACTCTTTCTGCCATAGATCGAATCCCGGTTCAGGCTACGCTGGTATAACCAGCGATCGGCTTACAGTATCTTATAGTGACCTTAGGGTACAGTCCGTATTGGCTACTGTAAGCCGATCGCTGGTTATACCAGCGTAGGTTAAGACAAGCAAAGTGTACTTTCTCTGAAACCGGAAACAAAATGCACGTCTCTTGTCATCGAGAAATGTTGAGAGTAATCTATTTTGAGAATTGTCACTGAATTAAAGCTAACAATATAGGCCCTGCTGCGATTCCCATCGAATAATATGACGCAGTATCTAGACCAAAGTAACGACCCCGAGACATAACAAAATACGCTTGTTAATTGTCTTTTTTTCGGTTTATGAAACCATCTGGCATTACACTTGGAAACGTATAACATGCGTTTCTCGGACTTTTGTCTAAAGTTAAAGCGATACTCCCTGTTGCAATATAATGCATAGAGGTAAAACGGACACCATTTATTGTGTTCAATTACTCTCTCTAAATTTCTAATCGAGCTATATTAATTTTATACTTGTATCTTAAACTATGGGTTATGCACAAACTACAGTCAAATTTAACCACGCGGCCATGTCTAGGTAATTTTATCATTAAGCAGAAGGGCTCCACAAATATTAACCAATCAAATATCTTTCTTAAAAAAAAAAATGCTACGTCACGAGACCTGTAGAGTCGATATAGGTCATTGGTTTAAACATTTGACAGTTCACCTATATAGGTCATTGGTTCACACATCTTTTTAGGCCGTAACACAAAAGAGTGTCAGGACAAAGCTCGCCACGCCCAAAACGTCCGCCGCCAGTGGTCGTAGGAAGGTATATATCTGTAGGCCTAACCCTCGAGTGATTTTATGAAATCAAGAAACGATCAGTCGATGCAAAGATACTTTAGTATTTCTTAAAGTTAAGAAATATTTGGACAAATTTCAGCCCTTTTCCACTGAAAAATGCTTGAATGTGAAATAATACATATCTATTTAACTTTCACTTATAATCTATCGATTAACCTCACCAAAATTGAAAAAAAAATAGCATTTATGAATTAAAAGTGATGTTTCAAAATTGGCTTAGTTTTTCTTAACTTTATGAATACGGACCCAAAAGTCTATCAACAAGAACTATGCCGTATAGTAATGGCCACGGTATTGCAGACCAGTAAGAAACCGTGACGGTGATGTCACATTTGAGACACGTCTCTTTTTTTATTTGTGGGGTAATTTCTTCCCCGATAAGCCACTGCGTATAGCTATTATTTTCGTTCGAACGACTGGCTTAATATTAGTCGATTAGTTGCCGTTTATGGTCTATTTAACTGGCACATCATGTACTGGAAAAATGAGCGAGCAACAATTATGATCGAGGAACGCCAGAAATTTCCCATAATGCATATTTTTTTAAATTTACGGTCTTATGAGTTTTCTTGTGTGCTACGTCACATGATACGGTATAACAGGGGGCTCGGTCCACAAATGCCAATAAGCTTATCTATATGGCAGTTGAATACTTAATATACTTCTGCTGGGGCAAATGTCGACATCCCCAGATTTATCATAAAGTTCATGCTAGCGAGTCACAAAACTTATTTATGTATTTTGAAATAAAGAAGAGAGAACAGAATTACGTACTTACACCGGGATTCAAACCCAGGCCCTTTGGGTTGCAGGCCAAGTGTAGAGCATTTTGGATCGACGCGCTTTTATTTCTATCATCCCTTTTCTTATATCTTTATGTTTTATTATGTTTAGTTCCTTATGTTTTTTTTCTGAATATCAACAGGATCATTTCCATAATTTACATCAAAATTAAAGAAAATATAACAAATGGTTGCTGTAAATTTTACAGACGACTACAAACATGTCGCATAATACGTTACACCCATATAGCAAAAGCGAGGCTTTGACAGTATGTTAATTTTTGCACAACTATTCCCTCATTTACATATCATGGATGACAAACATTGTTCTGGAGCACTGCATAATATTAAATCAGATTTGTTGTAACCTGGGGGGGCAATTCGACCATTTATCCACATCAGGGGTTGTCAAGAGTGGTCTAAAAGGGACACTTCAGCCAGTCATCGATCTCTGTCTAGTGTGATCTAGGTGATCTGAAGAGAGTATCGATCGCTATTGATGAGCATGTGGCCTGCTACTGACTTAGAACACTCAATACCTCACACCTCTCTTCGACATCTCAGGTGAGCGAAGTGTCGGAGAATTAGGTCTGTGTTTCCACATCGCAAACGAAATTTT
This sequence comes from Mopalia muscosa, assembly GCA_031763545.1. Classification (NCBI taxonomy): domain Eukaryota; kingdom Metazoa; phylum Mollusca; class Polyplacophora; order Chitonida; family Mopaliidae; genus Mopalia; species Mopalia muscosa. The sequence goes on along the minus strand of JARFOD010158247.1, from coordinate 7,865 downwards.
AAACCTTCCTTATATCTGTCAGTTTGCTGCAACAAACAGCCTTTGAGAGCTCAACAAAGCGCATTCAACACCTAACGACAGAGACAAAAAGAGAAAATGAGAACACGGAAATATGCATGTTTAGGATTTGTTTGTTTCCTGCAGTTACTTACGATCAATCTTTTTATAAGTTTTGCGGTTTGTTCAGGTTCAATAACAACTGGATTTCCAATCTCTGAACCGGTCTCAGAGCCAAGTGCAACAGCCGAGCCGATCTCAGAGCCAAGTGGGACAGCTGAACCGGTCTCAGATCCAAGTGGGACAGCCGAACCAGTCTCAGAACCGAGTGGAACAGCTGGACCGGTATCAGAGCCGAGTGGAACAGCTGAACCGGTCTCGGAGCCGAATGGAACAGCTGAACCGATCTCAGAGCCGAGTGGGACAGCTGAACCGGTCTCAGAACCAAGTGGAACAGCTGAGCCGATATCAGAGCCGAGTGGAACAGCTGAGCCTATTGCAGAACCAAATGGAACAGCTGAGCCGGTCTCAGAGCCAAGTGGAACAGCTGAACCGGTCTCAGAACCAAGTGGAACAGCTGAGCCGATATCAGAGCCGAGTGGAACAGCTGAGCCTATCGCAGAACCAAATGGAACAGCTGAGCCGGTCTCAGAGCCGAGTGGAACAGCTGAGCCTATCGCAGAGCCAAATGGAACAGCTGAGCCGGTCTCAGAGCCAAACGGGACAGCTGAGCCGGCCTCCGAGCCGAGTGGAACAGCTGAGCCGGTCTCCGAGCCGAGTGGAACGGTTGAACCCGAAGCAGAAGTCGATGTAATACCTGAGCCAACTTCGGAACCTGAGGTGAATGAGCCAGTGTCAGAAGTGCGGCCATCATCAGCCGAGATTCTGTTACCGCCCTTACTTCTATGTGTGGCCATTGTTGGTGGTAAGTCAAATCATGTTCATTTGTTTTTATCGAGTTTAATAACTTTGTATGTAAACAATTGACAAATCATTAAGGGAATGGCCAACAGAGAGCTTAATATTATAAACAATTAAGGTGCATTTTTAATGTTAAAATGTACATGTATTTATCAATCTAAAGAAGAAAATAACGTTGAAAAAAATCCATCTAAGTATATATATTTATCGTCACTATTGCTCATAAAATTCTCAGGAAAATGTAGAAATATGGTATATATAACTGGGACTAATCTATCTCAAAATCACTCTGTTAGAAGTTTGTGTTAAATGTCGAAAAATCCAAGTTCCATCAGTTAAACCTCACTGTGAAATGTTGGAAAATACCCATTCTATCAGTAATACATCACTGTGAAATGTCGGCAAATCCAGATTCCTACAGTAATTACAGTGAAATGTCGAAAATCAAGGTTCTATACAAGTTAATTGTCTGTGTGAAATGATTGGAAAATCCAGGTTCCGTTAGTTGAATGTTGGTGTGAAATGTCGGAAAATCCAAGTTACATCAGTTAAACGTCACTGTGAAATGCCGGAAAATCCAGTTTCCATCTGTTAAACCATGGTGTGAAATATTGGAAAATCCAACTTCAAAACGTCAGTGTCAAATGTCGAAAAATCTAGATTTTATCAGAAGGCGTGACTGTGAAATGTCGGCAAATCCAGATTATATTAGTTAGACGTGACTGTGAAATATCGGCAAATCCAGATTATATTAGTTAGACGTGACTGTGAAATACCGGCAAATCCAGATTATATTAGTTAGACGTGACTGTGAAATATCTGAAAAGCCAGATTATATTAGTTATACGTGACTGTGAAATGTCGGAAAATCCAGATTATATTAGTTGTATGTGACTGTTAAATGTCGGCAAATTCAGATTATATTAGTCAGACGTGGCTGTGAAATATCGGCAAATCCAGACGTGACTGTGAAATGTCGGCAAATCCAGAATATATTAGTTAGACCTGACTGTGAAATTTCGGAAAAAGCCAGATTATATTAGTTAGACGTTGAAATGTCAAAAAAGCCAGATTATAATAGTTAGACGTGACTGTGAAATGTCGGCGAATCCAGATTATATGAGTTAGACGAGACTGTGAGATGTCGGCAAATTCAGATTATATTAGTTAGACATGACTGTGAAATGTCGGAAAAGCCAGATTATATCGGTTAGACGTGACTGAAATGCCAAAAAGCGAGATGATATTTTTAGACGTGACTGTGAAATGTCGGAAAAGCCAGATTCCATCAGCTTAATGTCACTGTGAAATGTCGGACAATCCAGACTATCAGCTTAAACTCACTGTGAAATGTCAAAAATTCAGATTCTATAAGCTTAACGTCACTGTGAAAGGTCAACATTCAGATTCTATCAGCTTAACGTCACTGTGAAATGTCAAAAATTCAGATTCTATCAGCTTAACGTAACTATGAAATGTCAACATTCAGATTCTATCAGCTTAACGTCACTATGAAATGTCAACATTCAGATTCTATCAGCTTAACGCAACTATGAAATGTCAACATTCAGATTCTATAAGCTTGACGTCACTATGAAATGTCAACATTCAGATTCTATCAGCTTAACGTAACTATGAAATGTCAACATTCAGATTCTATCAGCTTAACGTAACTATGAAATGTCAACATTCAGATTCTATCAGCTTGACGTAACTATGAAATGTCAACATTCAGATTCTATCAGCTTATTTGTAGCACAAACGCAAGATGATAAAGCTGTTGATTGAAATTCAAAGCAAATCGACGTTAGTCAAAATGTATTAAGATATTTCTTGAGAGCAAATGGATCAAAAGAGAGCATACGAGCTCATTCAAACCCACATACGTTAAATACACTTAAATGACCATGATTTGCTCATTGATAAAGATACTGCAAAGAGACTATATATCGAAATTAAACAAACAATTAAATTGATTTAATGTAAATGCCACGACTTGCGTAATGTCCGAATTATCCCAACGAATTTTATTTGAAATACATTAGATAATACTGAATAGTTGCCGTCAAATATATACCGACATAGTTTAAATGTTATTTTTCAAGAATAACCAATGTTGAAACGGATTAAGAGTATTTTCGGATAAGACTTTCTTGGCTTGAATAGATAACAAAATTAACAAAAGTTTACTGCTGGCAACTCGGTGCCTCATTTGACAGTCACGGAATCGATCCCCAGACGGGTTTCAACCGACAAAATTTTTGGAATCAAAATCTGTTATAACTAAGGAGTGTTTTCTCAAAATAATAAAAATACAGTTCATATTGACTTTTTAAAAGACACAAAAATGATTCATTGAATCGTATCAGTTTTGTGAACTAAAGAATACAGGTCCAGACTGTGGTGAGATACTTGAATGCTTTCTAATTTACCAGTAACTTGGGAAGTACGTTTACGTATGTAAATTATTAAACATACTGTATTCATAAACGACCATTCTCTGGAAAATATATACAATAAGCTAGTACGTAACATTTGCTAAACACAATGGTATAGGGTGAACGTCATTTGTTTAATTGTGTCTCTAACCTTGATGATATAACCAGAGTTGTTGCCATGACGCCCCCATTTCAAGTTTTCTGATGTTGGCATATGGTTCCAATCTATGTCAATTTATATAAATAGATGAATCATATGTTCAGGTACGCACACTAATCTGGAAAAGCTATTTTAAGTCGTCTCTTGTTTAGGTCCTTTAGATGTATTACTTCGTGTTTGGCTCTTGGACTCTCTAACTCTAATCGCTGTTGATTGGATAATTTCTACTAAAAAACTGTAGGCATACATTTAGTGAGTCTATATCAGTACGATACCTTTCTCTGTTATTATACTGGAAATGTCGGTTTTTTGGGTTCATTGTAGGCTACGTTCCGAAAAGAAACACATTTAACTGAAATGAAGGATTATTATAAATAGTATAATTTTGTTATTCCGGCATAACACTTTCTTAGTTTTAATACATACTTGTTCAGAAAACTTACGGACCTAGAAATTTTTTTAACTAAGGAAGTGTTATCCCAAAATTACGAAAATGCTGTAAATATTTGCATTTTGAAAGACACACAGATAATCTCCAATATTGTAAATACCAAAAATCATTGGTAGAGAGAGCTTTTAAATGGCTGAAAAATAACGTGCAGTCATAAGGTTTTTTTCGTAGAGCACTGCCCTGTCCGGAGCATTCAGTCTGCACTATGATAACTTCGCTATAGATGATCATATTTCCATCACTCGCGGTTATGATTTATACATGAGGCACATTAAAGGCGGACAATATATCTTCACAGGAGGCCTCTACGGTTATTTGAGACAATACAAGCTAACCTATAGTTCTGTTACAACATTTTATGCACTCTTTATTGATTACGTTATTATTTTTATATGTTTAATTCACGGGAACGAAACGCAATCAATATTTACAGCCAGTCTCGTCATTGTTCAATTTGTTTTTCTCCATTTCTGTTTTAGTAATTCCATCCCTGTTGCCGCGATTTAACGGCATGGAGACAATTGTCTAATGTCGAATCAAACGTTCGTGATGTAGGCTATAATTATACTACCACGTGAATCAATAACGAACAATCACAATTTTTAAAGTCTAAGTCATACGGTTGACTGAATGGGGTTTTATCCAAACATTAGAAAAGGAAATAGTTAGCCAACTTATTTGAATTTCATCTAGACTCGCCCATATAATTACATATTTTTGTTGGATTCTGAGGCTTCTGGAGTTTTGTTTTGTATCATTTTGTAAAATATGTTTAGTGGTACATGTATATAGAGGTAATACAATTATTGGATTTTTTCACTTCTTGGGAAATACATTCCTAACTCTCTCAATAATACGCCTCTGTAATTATGCGAAAAAAGCCAATGGCGCGTGTCTAGTAAAACAGACCAAGAAGACACAGACCCCAGACCTAGATAACACGTACTCTCAATTTTAACGAGTGTCTATTTAATATTGTGACTAAGGAAATTGTCAAATATAGCCAAAAAAATAAACTTTTTGGTGTCAATCTTGGAAACACAGACCCTCGTTGACTTCGTTTAAACTGTGGATCTATGTTTTTTAAGACTGGGGTATGTGGTGTGTGTTTTCTAGGTCTTGGGAATGTGGTCTGGGGTATGTGCTCTGTCCTATCTAGGTCCGAGACATTTTGCCTCTCTTATCTAGCTCCGGGACATGTGGTCTGTATTATCTAGGCCTAGGGTATGTGGTCCGTGTTTTCTAGGTTTGGAGAATGTGGTCTGTATTTTCTTGGTCTGTGGTATGTGGTCTGTGTTTTCAAGCTCTGGGGTATGTGGTCAGTGTTCTCTAGGTCTGGGGTATGTGGTGTGTGTTTTCTAGGTCTGATGTATGTGGTCTGCGTTTTCCAACTCTGTGGTATGTGGTCTGTGTTTTCTTTCTCTGTGGTATGTGGTCTGTGATTTCAAGCTCTGGGGTATGTGATATGTGTTCTCTAGATCTACGGTGTGTGGTCTGTGCTGTCTAGATCTGGGGTGTGTGGTCTGTGTAATCTAGATCTGGGGTGTGTGGTCTGTGTAATCTAGATCTGGGGTGTGTGGTCTGTGTAATCTAGATCTGAGGTGTATGGTCTGTGTAATCTAGATCTGGGGTGTGTGGTTTGTTTAATCTAGATCTGGGGTGTGTGGTCTGTGTAATCTAGATCTGGGATGTGTGGTCAGTGTAATCTAGATCTGGGGTGTGTGGTATGTTTAATCTAGATCTGTGGTGTGTGGTCTGTGCTGTCTAGGTCTGGGGTATGTGATCTGTGTTATCTAGATATGGGATATGTGATCTGTGTTATCTAGATATGGGATATGTGGTCTGTTATCTAGATATGGGGTACTAGTATGTGGTCTGTGTTATCTAGATCTGGCGTATGTGGTCTGTATTTTCTAGGTCTGGGGTATGTGGTCTGTATTCTATAGGTCTAAGGTATGGGGTATGTGTTTTCTAAGTCTGGGATATGTGGTCTGTATTCTATAGGTCTGGGGAATGTGGTACGTGTTCTCTAGCTCTGGGGTATGTGGTATGTGTTCTCTAGATCTGAAGTATATGGTCTGTGTTCTCTAGCTCTGGGGTATGTGGTTTATGTTCTCTAAGTCTAGGATATATGGTCTGTGCTCTCTAGGTCTGTTGTATGGTCTGTGTTCTCTAGCTCTGGGGTATGCGATTTATGTTTTCTAAGTCTGGGGTTGGTGGTCTGTGTTCTGTAGATCTGGGACATGTGGTCTGTGTTTTCATGGGCTGTGTCTTCTAAACACTCCTGTGATGACTATATCATTTTAAACAGAAGTTTTAGTGTATTTATTATTTTAACGGATCTGTTTAAGCACCAACACGTTAGGTATATACACTGATCATTTTTTCAGGAAAAACAATATGTACACCTATCTGGGTTAAAAGTTGACAATTGTAGTGTTAACTACAGGAATATTGATGTACATTCGAGATGAAGGCAATTCATGCATATGGAATATCAGTATGGCCTATAGTTACACATTAGCTTTACGCACACATTGTCAACATGGAAATGGCACACATTGTCAACATGGAAATGGCACGCAATGATGACGGCTGATTTAATTTCTTTGCAAACTATCATGTTACCCTTTGGCTCTTGATTACATTAAACAAATAGTTAATTCGCCATTTAATATCTCGTTCAGCTTTTTTCTGGTGTTTAGGATCTGTTTCTAACAGAATAAAGAGACTTGTATAAATCGATAACATAGCAATGCTTGTCAGTATTCAGTTCAATTTTAGTCATGTCATCGAGAAACAAAAAACAATTACACGTTATAGTGTACATCAACTAAATCTATATAAGAAATTACCGAAGAAATGCATTTTATTTGTTTATTTATTTTTGGTATTTTGTGTGTATGCGTGTTACTGTAGTGTAAGGGGGTCTTTAGTGTAGTGTAAGGGGGTCTTTACTTCTAACAAAATACTAATTTTCATGTCTAGTATAAATATTTTTCTCAGTGCATAATTATGATATTGTCAGTGATATTTTTTTCCAGTAAACCAAAGCGCATTATGGTTGCCGTAAGGGAATGTTGTTGCTAATTGATTGATCCTGGCCACCAATACACTGTTAATTTGGATCTTGTTCTCTGGTTAATATGGATTCTTATCAGATAAGGTCATTAATGAGCACTTTATAAGAGACATACATGTATATAAAAGATACAGGAACGCATGGTTGATTTCTGCTGATACACATGGTAGATGTTTTGGCGTATACTTGTACCGAGAAACATTTTAAATCCATATCGACCGCATTTAATCGATGAACTAAAATTGTTAGCCCATCAAAAAACTGGCCGGTTTCCACTACTCTTCTCACTCATGATTGTTCATACAATAATCTATAAAATATTTCCGATTATCATATTCAAGGCTTTTAACAACCCATCTCGTTCTTTTTCATTTCTTAACGACGATTGAAATGTAAAAACTGTTTTATAATTATACACTAAACATCTATCAACAATATCTTATTGAACTATTTTCTCGCCATCTTCCAATGGAATAGCCTGCAAGCCTATGGAGCCAGTGCTCGAAAAAATGCTTTTTTATTCTTTATAAGGTAAACGCAAAGAACGTCGTATACTCATGTCAGTGCACATTTTCGTTTGTAACATTTTCAACTTTAATCGTTTTATCACAAAAAAGCATACTACGGAACTGTACAAGAATCATGGTAAAATAAATTAAAAAATGATCAAGCGTGTAAAAAAATTTTTAACCCAAATATGTTTACACAGAGGAAAATATTTTCCTCTCTCTTAGTCAGCTATTGTTTGTTTGTTTGTTTGATTGGTGTTTAACGTCGTACTCAAGGGTATTTCACTTATATGACGACGGACAGAAA
>JARFOD010158236.1:0-12135 GCA_031763545.1 Mopalia muscosa | reverse complement strand
GGGCAGTGTGTTCATTACTGAGGGCAGTGTGTTCAGCACTATGGCCAGTGTGTTCAGCACTATGGCCAATGTGTTCAGCACTGATGGCAGTGTGTTCAGCACTGAGGGCAGTGTGTTCAGTGCTGAGGGCAGTGTGTTCAGTACTGAGGGCAGTGTGTTCAGTGCTGAGGGCAGTTTGTTCAGGGCTGAGGGCAGTGTGTTCAGGGCTGAGGGCAGTGTGTTCAGTACTGAGGGCAGTGTGTTCAGTACTGAGGGCAGTGTGTTCAATGCTGAGGGCAGTGTGTTCAGGGCTGAAGGCAGTGTGTTCAGGGCTGAGGGCAGTGTGTTCAGTACTGATGGCAGAGTGTTCAGTACTGAGGGCAGTGTGTTCCGTACTGAGAGCAGTGTGTTCAGTGCTGACAGCAGTGTGTTCAGTGCTGAGGGCAGTGTGTTCAGGGCTGAGCGCAGTGTGTTCAGTACTGAGGGCAGTGTTACCCTTTGCTAGCTTCAGAAAAATGTTTTAGTGCTAAAAATAATGTGTTGCAATATCACAAAATCATCTTCTTTTATCTCATGGTTTTCTTAGGAGGGAGACAACTGCACATGTAAAGATGGGATTATCTACGAGTTGGTTGGTGGTGCTGCCGATCTCACTGACTGGGATTCCGCTGGCTTACATCCTGAACCAAACCAGTGCTATGGAAAACCCGTTGTTGGTTCTGATAGCTGGTGTTGTCGCCTTATCATTAGTAACTGTGATTCCTGCTGCCATGATGATCATAAGAGGGGAGAAAAATGATCCTTTCTTTTATTGTAAGCAGGAAATGTGTTCTTCACCAGTCGTTGACAGTGTGACAGGTAGAAAAGTACCTGTTGTTCGACACGGGCAGTGTTTGTGGCTTTATGCAGGCCCATTTCAAACCCATTAAATTGGGTTTGTGCACCGCCCCGAAACAATCCAGCCCCTTGAAATAAAAGTTTTTCTGAAGTGAAATATATTTTTACCTTTCCCCAGATTTTTATAAAAAACAATGCATATTTACTTGAAATTGCTCCATCATGTCCTGGTACTGTTTTATTTACTAAAATGTTTCTGTTTTTGACTATAAATTGGAGCTCTAGGAAACCTATTGTTTATATTGAATACCTTTGTGAATTTTTTTTTTTATAATGTAGGAAATTTTATACTGACAGCTAGGAGTTAAATATCTCTTTGGTTTCAGTTTTGAGCATCTTTACATTCAGCTCTGTGGTTGATATGGGATTGGCCCTGGAGAATGACGGTGTGATATCCAGCTTTATGACATTCTATCTAATGGAGGGGGAGGAATACTTAAAGACTGCCCATGGTACAATGATCATGTACTGGGATGGACTGGCTCATCTTACCATGTACATACTCCTCATCTATTACCAGTCTAATGGGTAAGCATCAAATATAATCATCTGATTCTTTAGACAAAGGTTATTAAAGTCCTGGAGGTTACTCAAGATAATGTTTCATGGTCAACTGAGTGTACATTATAGCTTGAAAACCGGCCTTACAAAAACACTTTTTGCGCTCAGCAATAGCAAATCAATTATCTATGGTGTGCTAATGTGGAGAAAAAATGGAATTCTACCCCGGAATAAAATATCTATCTACATGTTAATAAAAATAGTGTATCTTTAGAGGATCAAACTTTCTTTAGTACTAAGCAAGGTGTTGATCTGGTAAAGGGCCTTAACATGGAATAATTCCTTCTGTTTTCCAATATGTCAGACTGACGTAGCACCCAGTTTGCTAATCCCCCTTTACCGAAATACCAAACTCTTGTTCCTTCAATGTCGACACCTTTTCTCACAAAGACCCATTTTACCACAATAGCGAAACAGAAATCTAAATGACCTACTAGTTAAGGTCAAACTACCCTCTGTCTCGGACAGCTTGTTCGTTGGTTAATATTTATATCTGTTAAGTAACAGTTTGAAGGTTTAGTTATTCCTAACCTATACCAACTGAAATGTTTGTTACATATTTATTTCTACTTTTTATACCAAGTTTTGATTTCGTAAAGTGAAAGAATGTTTAAAAGTAATACTATTGCTAGAGGTTTTTGCAGACTGGGTCTGCCATTCCGTTGGACACTCTGTTAATTTCTGGTATATGAGCAGGACAGCTACTGTGTTTTACCAGAATTCAAACAGAAAACTTTTAACCCGCGTTATTTGTGTGTTTGTATTGAACAGGAAGAGTTATAGAGAGGTTGGTTTGTACTGGGTGGGTTCTATAGGACACAGTATGCTGGTTTTTATCTTTGGAAATATAGCAGGTATCTTGAATACAGCTTAACCCTTCGGGCTCAGGGCAGTATGTTTCTAGCAAATCCGTACTGTTTTTACTATTATTATTATTACTAATATTAATAGCAGTGGAGGATCATTACTTTTCCAATGGCACAAACTCATTCACATTTTATGGTTATGTTTAATAATTTGGCTATTGTTGGGGCCACGGTCACATAAGTGAAATACCCTTGAGTATGCTGTTGAACACCATTCAAGTTCCTTCATCTAAATAAATCACATTCTTATGCAGATGGCCCTGTGATGGAGTGAGTGGGCCATGGCCCTGAAGAATACTCCTTCCGCCTCCTCGGTCAATCGTAAGATCGACTGTGAGTAAAGAAAGGCGAGAGGCAAAAAGAGAGGTTGCTTTCAGTTGCCCTGGTGTTCGCAGAGCTAAAGGGTAACGAGAAGCAGATTTGTTGATTTGTTGATGTCCTGTTTTTGTGTCTGTCATCATTTAAGTGAAATACCCTTGAGTACGACGTTAAACACCAATCAAACAAACAAACTTAAGCAGATAAAAGAAAACTCGATTAACATGAGTCAGATGACCACAGCAAACTGGTACTGAATTAGAGAAATGTGGTCAATATAGCTTAACAATATCAGAAATAGTTGTATTTTGTCCCAAATTTTCGTTAAATAAGTTTGAAACTTGAGAAAATCTTAATAGTGGTGGGAAATTTTGCACCTGTTGGGTGATCTCACAGTTTAATAAAGAAAACATGAAAGCTATAATGATAAAGGTTCAGTGTTGATTGTTCTGTTAATTCCATGGCACAGTTGTGATTATATTTCATCAAGTTCCACGATACAATGTGTCCACCATTGCATAGGTTTGTTTTCTTCACCTCTGTATCAGTTGTGAACACATCAGAAAAACAAACTTACCTGTTTACTTGGGATATACAGTATCTGACTGTGTTTGATCAGCTCGATGGGCGCTGCCAAGTTTGACCAAAACTGAACACCTGTTCCACAGTTACTTTATTTGTCATTTGGTCACACTTACTTTAAAGCTTAAAACTGTAGTAATTGTCAAAATTGTCAAAATATTTCAAATATATTATTATTCTCCTTTCGTGCGGTACAATTTTGTAAAAACTATTTGAAACAGATTTGTATATCCAAAAAGGACTGACAGCGCATGCTTGTACAGCTGTCCAGTTTCAACATAACCTGTTTTATCAGTTTTCAACCTAACAAATTCTGATTTTTACTTACATTATATGTAATAATGTGAGAAACATTTATCTGATAATTTACAATGAACCACTATTTTTGTTTATTTCAGGAAAGTTTGGCATAAAATGGTCAATCTTGCTAAATATTCCCTACTTTATTATACCGTTATGGGCTGGATATAGGTTCCTTAAAAATAGTAATGGCTCACAGGTGAGTAAACAAAAGAAAAAAAAAATATATAAATAATTATATAAAAATATAATTAGATCAATCAATTAATCAACCTATGACTTCCCATACAAGTGAAACAACCATGAGTCTATGACCCCTTGAGAGTTGTGCAAAAATACAGAGACATTATGGGGTCAAATCTCATGTCTCCAGTGGTAATTTAGTTTTATACTGTAAGATCTAGTCAGAAATTTGTGATCTGATTGTTAAGTGATTTATTGGTGATTTTCTAACTGACCTGCAGGCTTGTACACTTTGAGTAGGTGAGCCTAAAGGACTGTTATTCTCTACACCCTAAGAGAACTGTTGATAATGAATTTATTATCCACCAAGCTGCTATGTGTAGGGTTATTTTTAAAGAGGGTGGTTTGGAGAGAGATTAATGTTGCTCTGGTGTAAGATGCATTATTGAGAATTTGTGAACACCATTGAAAGTCAACTGATTAACACTGTGATAAGAACAGTTTTTTGTCTTTACAGGGTGTTTTATAAATACATCGTCATTAACAGGATACAAATTTTGGACTGAACATATATAACCAAAAAAAAAAGCCTGAGGACCACATGCACAGAGTTATCTCCCTTTCAGAATTTCCTTGTGACTGATACAGCTATGAAGTTGATCAGACTACTTTGGGTTTCAAATTTACTAGACACACCTCTTCACACAGATAACCCCATTTTCCTTATTTTTATTCCTTATAAAATCTAATTTAGAATACATTATGCATGGTATTGATGCTATAATTAACACTGAAAGCATGGGACATGAAAGTACTTTGTGAAACTACAAATCCATGTGTCATGTATGCTTCAATTCAGACAGCTAATTCAGATTCAAAACCTTCATCTATATGGAGACGTCCACTGGATTTACTATTTATCTTGTTTTTTGAGGCCGCCATTGTCCTGGCTTGTTTCAGAGGACTGGTGAGTAGATTGATTTCTAAATGAAACCTGAAATAATTCCTTTATTATAACCCAGTTGTGAAGTGGTGAGGGGACAGTTGTTTAAAAGGCTATAAGTCAACCAGATAAAATTGAAAAAATGGATTAGAGAGAGACTTTCAACATGTCCTGACATCCTCCAATAGCAGATTAAAATAAATAGTGTTTAGAGAGGTAAATCACTTCCAACATTATAATTTAATTACAATATTATATGGAACTTAAATATTTAGCCAGTACTGGGTTTTAAAATCTGGACCTAAACAATTGGAGTGCTTTATACTCCAGGAGCCAGAAATCTTGTTACCTTAGAAATCCCTTGGGGTGTATGGGTTTTTACTGCACTACAATTCAAGGGATAATTATTTACTTTTATTATTTTAGTAGTTTATGATTTCAAAAGTATTGAATTCACCAGTAAACAAAAAAAAAAGAATCTTGAACTACTTGTTTTTTGTTGAAATTGCAGACAGTACTAGGCTGTAACTCAGAGCTTTCCCATACCTATCTTAACAGTTACGAGCCATATCTCAAAGATGATAGTACATATCCTAAAATGCAGGTGAGGAAACATATTGGAATGTTCTTAATATCAAATCAAGTCTTCATTTTCTAAAAATTGACAATGTCACCAATATTTTTATTTTACTGTTGATCACAGAGTAATTAGAATGTTTGAATTCACTCTCTGTTAAATATTAGCAGATTGTTTATTTTTAAATATTCTCAGGTACCAATACTTATAGAATTAATAGAAAACTTCAAACCTGATGCTATAAAATAAAAAAGTGCTAATATTACTTCAATTTGGATGATACAAATGACAGTTTTTTGTTACTTTGTTTTGTGGACCACAAACATCATTCTTATAGCAACTGTTATCATTTTGTCGATAGCATTGAACAACAAGCCAGTATAGAGGAGTAAAGCTTTGTCCATTCACATATTACAAACATGTATGGTTACTTGCTTCAACAACAAAAATGTGTCCTCCCACAAATGAACCAAAAAAATACTTAAAAATATTAAGTAGCCTCTCTTCTCTGTGTTTTAACAGTTCACTTTATCAGTCCATGTTAAATCTATTTTTCAGATGCTTCTCTTTATGTTTTACTACATCCCCTATTACATTGCTGTTATTGGTGGTTTATGGAGTGCTCCCTCCCAGCCCTGGATGGTGGACTGGTCTCTAATACATGCTGGGGCAGCCGCTCAGGTTGGACATTATATGGCTTTACATCACTGTTTAGAGTGCTATCAATAGAGGTTATTTAACAGGAGGCCCTGTTGCAGTATAATTGAAATATATTAATGCTGTCACCTATGGAGGAACATTAAGTTTCTAACAGAACATTTGTATATTACACTTCACATTATGGTTGTGATACTGTTCACTCTTTATAAGTACACTGTCGTCATATAAGTGAAATAATCTTTAGCATGGTGTTTAGTGAATCAATTCAACGAGAGTAAATTAATTTAATAAAATTATGTGAGTGTAATTTCATATTTATACATGAGATTTGACATTTAACTGGCAGTATATTGGTGTTAACTCCCATCCAAGTGAAACACACCTGAGCATGACACAAACATTATTCGGTGGTGAACCTTTCTGCTGATTTAATATATCATTTGCATCTAGCTGGTAATAAAATGCTGTCCAAATAATCTACATATGGCGTTAAAGATGAGCTAAGCCGAGTATCAGGGTAGGTATTTGATGCATCATTGAAATGTTCTATCCGCAAGATGTCAGCATTGACTGCTTTTGTAGTACTTTATATATACGGCATTTAAACCAACAGACAAGTCCTACTGAAAACTTTGTTTAATTTCACAGGGCCAGTTTTCCTATGTTGGAGCTGCCATACATCAGAGGACAGATGTCAAATACAGAATTCCCACTCAGCCAAACATACGCCTGGTTTTCTTCCTGATAAATGGTGCTTTATTCCTAATTCCACAGTTATTGGCGTTGCGGTGTCTCTATGGGCGACCCTCTAAACCACAAAAATCCCCTGAGAAATCTATAACAGAGACTAGTGGTCAAAAGAAAAAGAAGCACTACAAACAGAGATAGGTAAAAATCACCTAAAGTCATGTTTATGAACAATTGTTACCTCATTGATAGTGTGAAATTAGAACAGCATACATACAAACAAATTAATTTATATTGTCTAAGAAATCCTGATTCTTTCCCACTTAAAAAATGAGCCATCTTCCTCACAGACATAATTTGTAAGGCCTTAAAATAACTTCCAAACTGAATCCAAAGCATTTTTTTCTTGGACGGAATTTTAAGTGATTTAGGTATTTTTACTGCATACCTATTCTACCCAATATGAATGAACTGACCTTGCAATGTTCCCCGATTGTCTTATTTGTTTGAAATACCCATGTAAAAGCAGTTTAATAATTGACAAAAGCTATTGGACTGTATTTACACTTTTCTAATTATAGTATTTTTCAAAATTCTTATTTATACATTGAAGTTTGCCATTTCTTGAAGTAGTAATATCAAGAAGTTGTAGGATAGATAATCTATTTAATGTGGAAGCTAATAGAGGTAAAGCATAATTTAATCATTTTGCTTTTATACCAAACTTCCACTCACCTATGTGGAAGAGCTGCTGGCATATAAGTGCAAATAACCTATTGTTATTATTAAGTCTGCTGCACACTAGCAATTCTCTGGGGTGACTGGTTTTGCCTCACACATAGATGTTGAGTTGGCG
Source organism: Mopalia muscosa (assembly GCA_031763545.1). NCBI lineage: Eukaryota > Metazoa > Mollusca > Polyplacophora > Chitonida > Mopaliidae > Mopalia > Mopalia muscosa. The sequence goes on along the minus strand of JARFOD010158236.1, from coordinate 4,726 downwards.
ATTCTTCTGACATTTATTCCATATGATGAACACTTGGCAGGATGTGTTTCAAAATGGCTTCGATTGAAAGCTACACATACATCAACAATGTTTTATTTAAAATCATGTGATTGTATCTCAGTTACTGATAGGATGCACAGTGTGATGCTGTGATTTTCTGTCGCTTGTTTTCAGCTCTACAGGCGATTAGATAGTCCCCAACAAATTGGAAGGTATCTAACATGTTTTTCTGTGATTAGTTGGGCAGCTTTCCACAGAGGGTCGTGGCTTAGTGATAGCGTGTGCGCTTACTAAACTGAACCTGCTTCGATGTACTGTTCACAGGATAGAGACCGCCGGTGGACTATCAGGTATATGAGCGAGTCACATGTTGTGGGTCCGCCAATCATTGGGGTGGTTTTTAGGAGGTTTCCTCCTGGATTTCCACTGTAATAAGGCTATTTGCAGTGTGAAGTGGGGAAACCGCATATTGAGTATGACATTAAACCCCAATCAAACTGCATTTGTATTTATTCTCTATTGGACAACCATCATCACAAGACTTGATCATATATATGCAGAGTTGTTAAGACTGACTAATTCCAATCCTACGTCTGAGATTTTTGTATAAAACCATCTCCAATGTCAAAGTTAAATTTAACGTACATCTTGTTTCAGATTTTTGTCAGACCATTTTTTGCCATATGTAGAATGTAGTGAAAATTTTTTAGCCTGAATATTAGTGGTCGCGAGAAATTTTTAATTTTTTCCAGCGGTGATTCCAACTAAATTTGTATTATTGTTAGAATATGTCAGTTCATATATTTGTATTGTGTTGATGAATAAAAGTGTGTAAAATAAATAGTATCTTAAAGTTTACTGGCTTCAGCCAAAAAAGTCACAATTTTAAATCGTTTGGTAAGTATATTTGATCAATGAATAAAAACACATTACAAAACAAATGGGATGAACTGTGTGCATCGCTTTAAGTACTAATGATGTGCATATAAATAGTAAACTTTGCCTAAAAATAGACTGTTGTGAGATCAATCATAAAGCAATGGTTTCAGGAAAGGAAAGCAGACATTTAAAAAACATGGAGGGGCCCCATTTGTAAATGACCTCCTATTTTCATTGTAGGTAACTAGTCCTCTTAAGACTAACTCACATGGCAGGCTTCTGTTAAGACTAAATGAGATGAAACCATATTAAGCTGACAATGATTGTAATGTTACAAATGTGTGTCCGCTATAGATATTCTCTTCATTTCATAGTTAGTAGGTTTGCTCGATGCTATTGATAAATTGTCTAGATCAGGGGATTTCGACAGGTCACTGGGCGTTAAGGGACCACCTGTCTTCAGAGCTAACAACAAATCGTCAAAATCCTGGATATCTGGGTCATGCGGTTGTCGTAGTAACACAGGTGGAGTCACATAGATGTTTGTATTGGACGGTAGAGTTCGTCTCACTTTCATCTGAGCCGTGGGGGTAATTGATTCACGCTCCCAACTCTGAACAAAAAAGAGAACAAGGTATGTCAGATAATATCATAAGAAATTTAAACACTCAGAAGCGTTGGTATCAATCCACCTATATGATGTGAGGTCATAGAATACGACCACATCTTCTGTGGAGAGAGGTGTCTTATCTGGGGACAAGAGGTTCCCGTTGCCCTAGTAGTAAGGGGAAATAGGCAGCTGATCTGTTTGTGGCATCTTTAAATATTGTCTCTTTAGCTGCTGATGGTTTCTTCCACTCAATATGTAGTTCTAATGAAAGTTGTTTTGACCTGCTTCCACCAGTCAATCCTCAAAAACAGTATAAAATTATACAACAGTGCGCCCATTTAAATGACCACACCAAGTAATTGTGCGTTAAAATGCAGACAATCCTCATATCAGTGAAATGGGTATTTATATGGTATTAGTTCCTGAAAATCATTTGTGCAATCTATATTTAGAATTCTCGTTCAACATAATGCTAACTTTGGAAAATTACTGAAAGAGTGCGGTCTTCACCAGATTATGATTAAATATACTTTATACAAGGCGTTAATACACCAAGTTTATGTTTCTTGCCAAGCATTGTTGTGTCTGGAATGGACAACAGATAGGCTATTAGTTACTATGCCTTACATAATTAGCGAGGCCACCTCATATGATGCTGGGATATACCTCAGGTTGACAAGGGGTTTTAATACTGTGGGCGATACAGCGCAGGATCATCAGTAGCCAGATACACTAACCACTGAACCGTGGCTGTGGGTTCAATAGCAACCTAATGTATATTTTCTTCCTCAAGTCTGTATCATTAGCATTGATGCAAACATAACTGATTGCACAAGTTTGATTAATGATGGCTGGTGAGGAATAATTATGGCTTGTTGACATAAAATACATTTGTAGCCGATATATGTAGGAATTCTTCATGAGAAATAGAGAAAAAAAGCCGGACAACCCAATACTTTAACAAAATTTATTTGGGGAGGTAAATGACCCTTAATACCCTAACTACATACCTCATTAATAAGTGAAGCCCTGGAACCCTTTATGCTTGGTGCCTGTGAGGTGGGCTGATACGGGTGGGCTGTAGTTTTCACTGGTCCGCCACCCAGGGAGTAACTGGCTTTTTGTGGACGAGTACAGGGGAAACAGGTGTTTCTCAATATAGCATACACTATGAGAGCATACAGACCCTATAAAAGAGATCCAAAGCAAGTACACATTAGTAATATGTCTAGCACATATGTTCTATTACTTTGACTGTGGTTTTATGTTATTTCATCTTCCAATGGGTGAAGGAAACCACCCTCAACAAACAATGACTAGAAATGTCTCTTAGCTCTGAGAATAGCAGGGTTAGTTTAATGATCAAAAAGAGGAATAAAACATTCCATGAAATTTAAGAAAGTGAATTCTTTTGATTACCAAAATAAATTGGATTCAAAGATACAGAACAACCTCTTCTACGTCATTCATTGAGATATGTCAGAACACCCCTCTGCCATTTCCATACCATGAATTATCTTGGGCTTTAAGTGGGTCCTTTTTGATGACACACTTATCCAAATATTTAGTGTTACTGTTTGAATGCTATTCTTGTGATGATATGATGACGTCATTGGAGCTGTATCATTATTAAATAACCAAGACAGGACACAATTTGTATAATTTATAACAATACATACATTAGAAAGGAACGGTGTTTTGTTCAATTGTGATATTACTCCAAAAAACTTGCTTGATTGGGCTTTTTTTGGGTATAAATTCGAGGAGTATTTTTGGTTCATTTCCACGCAATCAATGCTCCCAAAACATAAGGCGGTTAACATTAGACGTTTTTAAGTAATATTATTGCTTCCATTCACATGGAATTGGCTGGTTGGTGATTGGCTGAAGATGGAGTTGTCAGTCCAATAGCGCAATAATGATGTAACAAATGCTTTGAATAATATAACTTCTTTGTTCATTTTTATCGGATTATATGACACAGGAATAACAATATAAATGAATACGAGTGAAGGTTCTTACCTGTGCTATATTGAAGAGACAGAAGAGAATTAACATCCAAAGATGTCTATAAGCCAGATGAAGACCTCCCCAGATCCACGTCATTACTATTAGCAGCCAGAAACCCAGCACAATCCTCACCTCTATCAACAAAAAAAGATTACACAGCTTTTAATTAAAAGTTTTAATTCACAAAATAGTATCTCCCAAATGCATCAAAGATCACCACTTCACTAAACAGCAAATAATCTTTCCACATATTGTTGAAACCGGTTTAATTCCAACTTAGGGTTTCATCCTTGTTCTGATGACTAATGGACTTTCACATAATTAGGTATGCATACCGTTACAAAGCAAACAAAAATTAGTTATTTTAGAAAAATCAATTTCTGGCTATCTAATAGACAAAGACAACATTACAGTATGTGTTAAATGGCAATAATTCAATTGTAAATATTAAAAATATATACTGTAGGACACAATGGGTCATAATTCACATGTAGTCAAGGAGTAAAAGCCAAGATAAAAATGAAATAAAAAGTTCCATTCGTTTGGTTAATGCCTAACTAAAACTGGTACTTAATTGTTCCAATGTTTTCTCCTATTCTTGTTGAATACTTTGACAACCCTTAAATTGAGTCTGAAATTCCATACCTGTATAGTTGTGCCTGCCTTTATAGATATCATCATAAGCCTTCCACTGTGGTGTTAGTTGGAATGCCTGTATGAAGATGATACAGGCTCCTAATAACAGGAGAATAGCTGGCAGGATCACACCACCCAAAGCTGACAGGGCATTCGTTATAAAACAACTGTCAAAGAAAATATATAGAAGCCCATAATGAAATAATAAAGATGTAAAGTGAAGGGGACATGGTTGATGTGTCAGGCTACTGATCATTCTTCGATGAAGCTCTTGCAAGATAGGTATATGAGGGATGGTTTTTACAAGGTTTCCTCACAATTTTCCATCTGATTTATGTAAGGCAGAGTGAGAAGCTCACAGTCCATCTTCATATAAGTGAAATACTCTGACGTTAAGTTCCAATCAAACAAAACTAACAGTACTGTAAATAATTAACATAACTAAGGAAATTTACTATTCCTCATAAGATAAATCAGGCAGTATCACTTTGCTTGTAACATATGAACTTAGCCAGAGGATCTAAATCTTTATTAATGACAAAAGCGTTATTTTAATAGCATTGCCTCAGTAAATAGTCAGTGGTTTAAACC
>JARFOD010158225.1:0-12136 GCA_031763545.1 Mopalia muscosa | reverse complement strand
TCTGCTGTACACAGGATTTGATGACTCAACTGGTACTTGTGATCCTCTTTAATGAATGATAACCAGAGTTAACATCAGATTATGAAAATGGAAATTAATGTATTGTATTACACACAAAAAGAATATGGTTTTTGGGTGGTCTTCCCCTTTAATTCAGCCACTGTAATTATATTACATACACTAAAATGTGTATTCGATAAAATCACAGACAATTTTTGGGAAGGTAATTTTACTCTTAAGAATTAGAGAGATTCATGGAATTTATATAAGTAACAATCTAGCAATGTTACAGATGTAACAATCTAGAATACTTTAAGAATTGTCTGTAACACAGAACTTACAAATGTATGAGGGTGTACATTAAATAAACTTCAATTACCTAAGTTTAAAAAAAATACATCAACTTAAAGAAGAATTTATCTGGCCTTTAATGTTAATTGATATTGTAAGAATTCTTCCATACAGATCTCCACATAAATATCAGCTCTTGTATCACAAGTATAATAGTTTGATGGGCACTATGTTTTTTATCATGTTGGCATCGTATGAAAGGTATTGATCGAGATTTTGGTACTGTTGCCTTAAGACACTGGCTGCTCAAGTTAGACTGCGTCACCCTTTAACAGCGTGAGGAACATCTTGTGAAAAAAAAGAGTCTTACTATCACTTTTACACCCTGAAATCGGGGGACAGCTTAAACTGAGTTGGTCAGCATCACCTTATGAAAATGGACTGTTAATACCAGTACATGTATACCTCTGTGACAAGGATATTAATCTGAAGTGCCTCATGACAGTTTTAATAGTTCACCCAGCCAATGTTGGATGACGCCTAGTAATTTTACGATTATTGATGGCATTTTACAGCACCCAGTGTCCAGGGACACCTGGTTACAGTATACATACACTTGGTCACAGTACAGACTTATAATCAGTATACAGAGGCTTGTCACAGTACCCGGACACCTGGCCACAGTATAGTAACTTGGTCACAGTATACATACACCCGGTCACAATATACTGGACACTTGGTCACATTATAGAACCCTGGTTACAGTGTATTGACACATAGTCAAGGTATAGACACCTGGTCACATTATACTGGACACTTGGTCACAGTATAGAACCCTGGTCACAGTGTATTGACACATAGTCAAGGTACACAGAAACCTGGCCCCATTATACAGACACCTTGTCACAGTATAGGCACCTGGTCACAGTATACAGGCATCTGGTCACAGTATACAGACACATGGTCACAGTATACAGACACCTGGTCACAGTATACAGACACCTGGTCACAGTATACAGACACCTGGTCACAGTACACAGATACATGATCACAGTATACAGACACATTGTCACAGTATAGGCACCTGGCCACAGTATACAGATACATGGTCACAGTATACAGTCACCTGGTCACAGTATAGGCAGCTGACCACAGTATACAGACACCTGGTCATAGTATAGGCACCTGACCACAGTATACAGACACCTTGTCACAGTATAGGCACCTGGTCCCAGTCTACAGACACCTGGTCACAGTACACAGATACATGGGCACAGTACACAGATACATGGGCACAGTACACAGACACCTGGTCACAGTATAAAGACACTTGGTCACAGTATACAGACACCTGGTAATATACAGATGCCTTGAGATAGTATTTAACAGTGAATAGTGTCCAACGCCATACTGAGAGAATTTCACATAAATGTAGACACAATGTACTCCAACCACACTTACACGGCCATAAAGTATACAGGGTTGGTCTGCTGGAGATCCTGGTTATTCAGTGCTTAGACAAACATAGCTGCAAGTGCTATGTTTATTCGATATATTGAGCTCTGCAATTTTAAAAATTAGGCTACCTGTACTTTCATTTTGTTATCAATCATTTTATGATACATTGTATTCAGTTCAGAAGTGATACAGAATTGAGGTTTGATTGTTTGTTTTCACGGATCATCTATTCTGGACAATGTGTGAGTAATTACACCAAAAATCGAAGAGCACTATTGCTACACCTTGAAGAGCTTAAGATACATCATTTCATTTCATGTCAATATTTTGACAGCATAAAGTTAGCAAAGCTCCTTAAAAAGTAATTCTCGACTAAAACCCAGTCCCACATTAGTTTACTTATCATTTACGTAAATATATTCACAACGTATATATATATTTATATATATACGACCATGACCTCATTAACATCAAGTGTGAAACTCCCATACTGTAGTGTATGCAGACTTGCCAACCCTGTTTATTCTGGTTTGTTTTTGTTTGTTTGATTGGGGTTTAACATCATACTCAAGGGTATTTCACCTATATGACGACCGGCAGAAATACAGAACATCACAAACAAATCTGCTTTCTGTTACCCTTTAGCTCTGAGAACACCAGGGAAACAGAAAGCAACCTCTTTTCTCGCCTCTTATGATCGACTGAGGAAGCCGAGGGAGTATTCTGCAGGGCCATGGCCCACCCACTCCCTCACGGGGCCACTGTCATGGGTGAAATAACCTTAAGCGCAGTGTTAAACAGCATCAGTTCACGAATCAGTCAAAATTATCGCAAAATACCGGCTTGTAAACGCTGATGTTGGATACATGTAATCAAGCTTTTATTGTGTCATTTAAATGGTGGGAATCATGTCAATAGTAGAAGTATTAATAAATGAAGCTTACTGCATTGTATCAGATAGGCGGTGAGTTTTCACCGTAGAGCAAAGATTTAATCCGAGGCTAGGAAGTGCTGATTTGATGTAGTAAGATGTGGCATATGTGGTTGGTTTTAAGTGGGACTGAGTAGATGCCCTATCTACACGTCATCTAGCATGTCATGCCCCGAGGCCTTAGTGTTTTCTTAGCCAACTGAAAAGAGTCTGTATAAATGTGGATAAGATTTGCGTCAGATGTCTAACATAACTGTGGGAATTTTCTCATCAAACTTTAGGATCAGCTATATTTATTTGTTCTCTTTTCTTTCGGGTTTGATCAAGTTAAATATAGACCCTTGTATTACATAAAATTAATTTTGTGATTTCTTTTGTACATCCTGTCCCTCTGGCCTTTATTTCTTAGATTCAATTATCACAAAACCTAATCATTTTTTAGATTGTATTTTTTTTTAATCCATTCTTTTACCAAGGATGGATAGTCATTTGTTAAGTAAACTTTAAATAACTTTAATTTATTAGACTTTCGATTTGAGATTTAACAGGCTTGAATTGTTTTGATAATAGGTATTAAAAACATTTAAATGTGGCCATCTTCATTTTTTGTGACTTAAATAGAAATTATAATTTGTTTCATAAAAAATATGACTTGAAATTTTCAGATTTTTTTTTTCCATTTTAATAACTGTTTACACTGAAATAAAATTTCAATTAAAATTGGCTTTATATATATTTAGTATGACATTAAACACCAATCAAACAAACAAACAAACATTTATATTTTAAAAAGAAAAGTCTCTGGCCCTTTACTTAGCATTTTTGAACTTCCTCATTTAAAATTAGATGCATAAATATATGGATGAAAATTTGTATGAGCACATAAACATGTTTTGTACCTGGTTGTGTTGTAATCCATTACATCCACGGCTGTGGTTTAGTGGTAGCGTGTGCGCTTACTAAACTGAACCTGCTTTGATGTAGGGTTCACTCGATCACCTGTCGACCATCAGGTATATGAGCGAGTCACATGTTGTGGCTCCTGCAATCGCGGGGTTGGTTTTTACAAGGTGTCCTCTCTGTTTTTCCCTGTAATTAGGCTAGGTGCAGTGTGAAGTGGACAATCCATCTTCATATAAGTGAAATACCATTGAGTACCATGTTAAACCCCACTCAAACAAACAATCATTCTGTTTCCAGGATTTATTTTTAGTGGCCACATCAGTGTATTGTGCATTGCTTCTCTTTAGGCCAATTTTTCCTTTTTCTTTAATGGTTACACTTTTCATAGTTTTTGGCTGAAGGACTAATATGGTAAGCAGGCCCTACCAGAGTACCTGCTGATTACAAATCTCAGGTAATACAGCATGTAAAGACCACAATCCAGTTTTTCATTACTTATGGATTAACTTTCTATATTTAGCTGAATCCACTGTCAGACATCATGATCCTAGCTGTTTACCCACAGTCAAAATACCTTCTCATTCAGCCAGCAGGGTGTAAGTTCTACGGCTGACCCATTTACTCCTATAAATCTGAATATTCTCTCATGTTTTTATGCCCCTTTAAAAATCTCTGTGTATTAATATCTATGTATATTTAAGTAGTGTATGTGACAGCAATACAGATCATGCTCAAGGGATAATGTATGGTTCAAGCCCGATGGGTGTTCATGTCGGGATGATCACCTTTATTTTATAAGGCTCACATAATAGCTGTAGGGGCATTCGTTGAAGACGTCATCAAGACCTAGCATGCTCTCTTCTTATAATTATTCCTTTTGTCTGGCTACTTCCCTTTGTTATTTAACAGTGGCAGTTGAAAGGAGCTTCCTGTTGCCCTAGTGTTTTCAGCTTATAAAGGGTAACGCAAGCCGATCTATTTGTGGTATCATTTTTTTTATACGTCTTGTGACTTTACTGTCAAGGCTGTCTTTGTTTCCGGTGGTGTGAAGGCACAGCCTCATATGAGTGATATAACCTCAAAGATGAAATAAAACCACACTCAAGTGAGATTCACAAACTATTTCCACATTTGACATCTTCACATGTTTTCAAGCTACATGTAATTCGACATCTTGGTATTTTCGCACTAGTAATTCCACATTTTTCCTTAATTGGTTATATCAGAAGTACCAATCCCTCTCATTCTACATGTTTGTATAATAGAGACATATAATCTGAAATATGGCTTTAAACCTGAATCGGCCCATGGCTATGGCATAGTAGTAGTGGGTGTGCTTCCTAAACTGAACAGGGCCCGTGAGGGAGCGGGTGGGCCATGGCCCTACAGAATACTCCCTCGGCTTCCTGGGTCGATCGTAAGAGGCGAGAAAAGAGGTTGCTTTCTGTTGCCTTGCTGTTCGCAGATCTGTTTGTGATGTTTTGTATTTTTGTCCGTCATCATATAAGTGAAATACCCTTGAGTACGATGTTAAGCACCAATCAAACGAACAAACAATCCTAAACTGAACCTGCTTCAATTGATCGTTCACCAGATCGATTCAGCCTGTCGACCATCACATATATGAGCGAGTCACATGCTGTTGCTCCCGCAATGGCAAGGGTGGTTTCAGATCCTAAAATCTGAACTATGGCTGTAAACCCGAATCAAACAACCAGTAAATAAACAAACTACATTTTCTGGAATGTCCTCCAGTGAGCTTCAGGTACATGTATAATAGGTAGCCATTATATCTCGTCAGGCAATTTATCTGTTTTACACTGTACTAATAGGGTTATTTTAGGACGAAATTAGAAGTGAGCAATCTGTTGACATATAAATGAAATATCTTTGATTGTGATATTTAACATCATTCAAACAAGCATTTACTGAAAATAAACTTACATCTACTGGGTTTGAAAAATATGGTTATAATGTCTAGAGCATCAGACACTCTTATGTTAGGGCCCTGTGAGGGAGCGGGTGGGCCATAGCCCTGCAGAATACTCCCTCGGCTTCCTCAGTCAAGGGTAAGAGGCAAGAAAAGAGGTTGCTTTCTGTTGCCTTGGTGTTTTCAGAGCTAAAGGGTAGCGGGAAGCAGATTTGTTCGTTATAATCTGTATTTGTGTCGGTCGTCATATAAGTGAAATACCCTTGAGTACGACGTTAAACACCGATCAAACAAAGAAACTTATGTTAGGACAGTCCATACAAATAACATGTGGGACCCCCTGTGGTAAAAAAGCCTATTGCTCTATTCAAACTTCTGGAAGTTATATGGTACATGCTAGAAAAAGTTGGATCTGTTATTTCGATTGGTTAATAAAGCTGTAAATTTGATCATTTCTTCAACCCAGAAATGTCACTGAATTTTATAATTTTTTAATAAATTTTGATCTGTAATCATTGTTCACCATGATATTGATCTACTTATCCTACCTTGATGTATCACCCAAGAGATGGCAGGTGTATGATTGATTGATTGATTGGTGTTTTACGCCCTACTTAAGGGTACATCATGTATTTCTGTTATCTTACAACAGTGTATTCTAACAATATTTGACATTAGCACAACCAAGATGGGAAGCGTTTCCATAATGTTGGACCATTTTCCTCCTGTGCTAAGAAAAGACAGTATTGATACTCTTCAAACATAATCCCCGTGAGGGAGCGGGTGGGCCATGGCCCTGCAGAATACTCCCTCGGCTTCCTCGGTCGATCATAAGAGACGAGAAAAGAGGTTGCTTCCTGTTGCCCTGGTCTTTGCAGAGCTAAAGGGTAACGGCAAGCAGATTTGTTTGTGATGTCCTGTATTTGTGTTCGTCCTCATATAAGTGAAATACCCTTGCGTACGACGTTTAACACCAATCAAACAAACAAACAAACACTCGTATTTTCTAACCTAGATTTTGCTCAACAGCTTGGCAAATAAAAATATCATAAAATCTATACTACAAGTATTATTTTATAGATGGGGACGCACGTCCAGACCCAATGTAGCTACTGAATTTGAGCGCTTCTAACCGCGTAATTGCCTTAGAGGGGAATCTCAAGTAGTATGATGCATTGTGGGAGATGGCGGATTATAACTACACGGTTATGAGCGCTCAAATTTTATATTTCTAACCTAAATGATATGATAGACGATCAGAGATACAGAATTCTGCATCTTAGTCCCAATGTAGCCAATACAGCATGCACAGATCTAACAGATGAGAATTTTTCTAATTTCAGGTAGCGGAATTCGACACACCTGAGCAGTTGTTGTTACAGCCAAATTCTATATTCAAACAGTTGTTACAAGCCTCACTGAAGTGAAAAGGTTTCGTTATTGCCTTTGTAATGCAAACAACCCAGAGCTGACGTCCCTTTGAAATCCAAAGATAATGACAAAATGTCCCCGACATGTTGGGACACATCTTCCCCACGCAAGGTGGAAAAGAAGATTGTCGCTTTAAGCCTCTCTTCATTTCTTACCTTGCCTCAATAGAGGGTAAAACCTGAGTTAATTAGGACTCTAAAACAGCTACTTTCGAATGTCCTCTCTTTACCACACCCAATGAGATTGGAGCTTTCGGGGGAATAAGAGAGAGGCGGCCTAAGGAGACACATAGGATGACAAGTATGCGATACATTCAATATACATGCCCCATCTTACTCACGTTAACTTGTCCTGACATCGTCACAGATACGTTAATTGACAGAGGCGCAACGCTTATTTGTTGTAGACTCTGATGTGTAAATGATTTCTACAATAGTCCAATTCAATTTTTGCCACGTTTGGGCCTCGAATTTCTGCAAGGGATAGTAATGTGGATGTCTCGTCTTACACATTTTGACCCTTGCAATAGGAAGATGGTTGGGACAACATTCAGCTCTTCCCGTGTCTGTTACAAAAGCCTCGGTATATGGAAACCCTTATGTACCATCTACAGTTTCAACATAGAGGACAACTTGGTGATAAATCCACGCTGACGCCAGGGGGTCACGTGGCGGATGTCGCCAGACTAACGGACAAATCCACTAGTTGAGAACGTGTTAATAAATCAATGCGGGACAATTTTATAACCTTCAAGTACCATCTAGATTTTCACGGCAGACGGCAACGTTGGGACAACCTCGCAAGATCACGTATCTATCTTCCAAGGAAGTCACGATTCGGAGCTCTACACTTAAAATTCGTAGAATTCCAGCTGTTTAAAAACATTTTTTTTATCTAAGACAAATTTGAATTATTAAAAACTTTATAAACAGAACTGCATTGAATTGCAATGGTGCTTTGTGACTTCGTTACCTGGTCCCGTGTGTTCTTATACTGTTGTATTTTGCCGGAAGAGGAGTGCAAAATTCAGGGTAACTAACCAAATATAAATACAAAACCTGATTCAGGTTTGTTACCTAGCTGTTTATATTCTACACTGTGGACGTAAAACAGGCGCAATTTTTTATAAAATGGTGCCTCGGATATATATAATAGGCATGAAAACATTAATGTTAAAGAAAAACATGTTTTGGGAAAAGTTGAGATGTGGCAAAAACTAGGCAAATAACCCAACGTGTCAAAATACTTGTGAACAGAATATTATTGAAGAATGTTTTTTTTTATCAAAATCTTTAAATTCGTCAAATCTCTTCATCATTATCTGAGGTATGTTATCATTGCCTAGTCCTAGTGTATTTATACAGTGCTAATTTACTGTTTGCAACCGCACAATTCAATAAAATCTACCGAAACCCTGTACACAGTATGTCCCTGGTTTATGTCAAAGCTGTTGTAATTTTATGCCATTGATGTCGGATGGCGACTGAAAAAATTTAGTTTACATTTTATAAGAGTCACTTTTTATCTTTCATAAATTATCATATAAATTTAAGGAAAGGAGTGTTGATCACCTATATACATTATGTTAAATTTGCTAAGTTTTTCTCAACTTAAAGAAATACTTTAGTAGTTTTACGAATACTCATCCTTCACTTCCACAGAGGCATCTTGGCTTAAGTGCGGCCTATGGCTTGTATTTTGCCCTTGTTAAATGCGGGGTTTTATTTCCAATAAAAATGAGTTAGAAGCTGTTAATAATGTGCGGATAGTGTGCACGTTGAAGGTAACTGTCATAAGAACTATACCCTCAGCAACGTTAGCTAGATTGCTTTGTGAAACGGGCCCCAGGGTTATGAGAAATGTATAAGAAAGCAGACTGTGGATAGAGGTCTGTTAGTATTGACGGATTGCATGAAGGATGTTTTCACACTTTTAGCGTCGATATGATGTGATACAGTTAATGTATATTTGTGAATACAATATATTAATGTTTATTTAAATATTTAGCTATATGTTATAATTGTTATTTACTGTTTTAATAATAAAATGTTTGAAAATTCTGAATGCATCCCTATTTTTGTCAATTTTCCCATACTTAAAACTTCATCAGTTTGTTTGACCGGATATTCTGCACTATCAGAGCGAATAAGGAGCACTCGACAGTCCGCGAATGTACTATGCACATCATCACGGGTGTCAAACGGTTATTTATTATTATATTTATTATTATATAGTATGCGTTGTGAAGCGAGTTCACATTTTTCATATGCTTTAGGTCAGAACATTATCTACTCTTAAACTAAATTTGCGCATTATACAGCCATATTTGTTCAATTCGCTTGGTTTATTTAGGTGAGCGGAATAGTATGCATACGCTGGAAAATAGGCTTCCGGCGAACAACATGTACGAATTTGATGCAGATTCATACATAAATCTAAACCCAGATTAGTGATAGCACCAAAGTTGCAACGTTCGCCAAGTCGGAACATCCTTCGATACTTTCCGTATCATACCGTTACAGTTATCTCAGAGGGGAATAGAAGCAATAATCATATTACACGAAAATGTGTAATGTTAACCGCCGAATGTTTTGTGTGCATGCGTGGAAATCATCCAAAGTACGCAGATTTAAATTGAAAAAAACCCACATCAAACAAACCAGTTTCTCTGGTAACATCACATTGAAACAAAACACTGTTCTTTTTTATGTATGACTCGTTGTAAATAATGCAAATAAAGTCCGCTGTAAGCATATTTCAAAAATGATGTAGCTCTTATTGACGTCATCATATCAACCCAAGAATAGCTTTCAGAGGTAAACAGCAAACATGTGGATAACTCAGTCATATGATGAAAGTAAATCCAAGGCAGTTATCTCCAGTGAAACCGCTCCGGAAGTAAATGGCTCTAGTAAATCTCTCGCTTGTATTATGGAGATATTTGTTGTGTTGTTGCTGTATCACTGTTTCACTAAACCCTCGAAGAGATTTGATGCATAAAAGCATAAAAAAACATCAAATTATTCCATTTTTAATAGAGAATAACTAACGAACACAAAAAATTGTCAAATTCTACGGAAACCTGTACAGACCATCCTTTTACGTCACATCAAAAGAACACAATCCGACGTTTGTGTCGGACTACATGGTCAGGGACCAACACCCTATTTTTGTAAACAAAAGATTCATTGTTCAAAAACAAATCAAATGGTACTATAAAATATCGATGCATGGCTAAATTTGACAAAGATACTTTTGTCAAGTACCTATGCTATACAGGTACTTGAGAAAAGTATCTTTTTCAAATAGCCCGGGGGTACCAATGTTTGTTTCCACGATCCTACTGATAAACAAGGTGTTTGTTAAGATCTCTACACAGATGTCCCTAATATACATGCGTCAATCTGATAAAAACGTGTTAAATACAAACAGCGCCCTGAGTGGTGGGCCAAAGACATATGATAGTCATTGCAATGTCATAGCGTGACAAAGCAATGGCCGAGCGATGTCCACAAACTTTAAAATATTGGCGCAAAATATTTTTGCTGTAAAAGTTAAAATATTGCTAACTAAGAAAACCGTTTATAACAATAATTTGAAAGTTTGTAATACATTTGAGTTACACTATATATGACAGAATGGTATTGGCCGACGATATTTCAATTGCGAATGGATTCAACAAATGGTCTACATCAGCTATTAAAAGTTTATAAATGCCATGTTACTTAGTTGGTAAAATTAAACAATTTGTTAATTCAATTGTTCGAACTCCCAAGATATCATTTCCATCCGTTGTCAATTGGTACCTTTGGAATTCCAGTTAAATTTCTCCAATAGTCTGCTTATGTCGTTGTACCGTCTCTTGTACATATATATACAATTCATGACTGGAAAAAACGTACATCCGGCCTTTTCCAAAATTGCCCAGACTGGTCCTTTTTTTAAGCCAGGGTTACGTCTAGATCCTGGCAATTATAGACTTACAAGTGTTCTGTCTGTATTGTCTAAACTAATGGAAAGACATATACACCGGGCTCTTACCCATTTGTTGGAAGAGCAGAATTTGTTATATGGAAGACAGTCTGGCTTTCGAACATTTAATTCCCGCCAGACTGCTTAACAAAATTACTGGATTCATGGTATGCGTCTATAGATAAAAGAGAACTAATCGGGTGTATTTTATTGATCTCCGTTTATGCCTTCGATATGCTTGATCATTTTATATTCTTACATAGGATGTATATTTATGCTACAACCAGCAAGTCACATAATTTTGTATTTGTAACTGTTACACATCATATGTATCTTATAGAAAACGAAGGGTATTTTTCCAGGGTGAACAATCCCAAAATGAAAGTGTACATTAAGTTGGCGTACCCTACGATGACACGCCTCAACATAAGTGAAATACCCTTGAGTGTGATGTTAAACCCCCGACCAAACAAATCGCAAAGTGTGCAATGTTGACTATATTTTTCCGTGGTAATGGAATGATAGTACATCCTTTTATGGTCTAATTCACCAGTTCAAACGAACACAAATTCACATATAGCAAGACCACTGCCGCAACAGCTGCTGTGCATGTATCAATTGAATATACAATAAATAACTGATGAAAATGGTACATTTAAAAACAGCGAATCTTCATAGACACCGGGCGCCGTCAAGGTAAACCCCAGAGATAAAAACCGGTGACATGGAAAATCTCTGGGGACCCTGTGTTCGCTACTGTGCAGCCAAGCATCTCAGATGCGGATGGCAGATCTCCACCCGTACATGAAAGTAACAACAAAATCCAAATAGTAAAAAATCTCTGTACATCTATCCGGTTAGAATGTGTGGCAGGTCCTCAACCAATATGGAAGTTAGAACAACGGTGAATTGGCAACATTATTACTCATTTTAGGAAAACGCAAAAATACTACTTAAAATTCAAACAAATCAAAATTTATTGACTACTCTTTGTAAAGTTACAATAGATATGTAAACAATTAAAAAACCATTATCACCAACTTATTAGGGTATTATGTAATTGTTGTAGGTAATTTATTGAAATAAAATCAAGTAGATACTGCACAGCGCTAGGCCTGGTCGTCGATGAGCCCAACCCTCTTTATGTGCTTCTTTATACTTAACTTGTGACACTAACGGGCCTTCGTATAAGCCGACACAACTTGTTTAGTTCATGTCGG
>JARFOD010158214.1:0-12137 GCA_031763545.1 Mopalia muscosa | reverse complement strand
AGTTTTGTGTATACATTTGTGATAACATTGTTTTAAAGTGTGTTGGGAAAGAAACCAAAACAAGTGTCATATTCAGCCCAGTAGTCAGCAGGGAATGTAGACGGCCATAGAAACATACTAAACTTTATTACTTTTATAATTGTTTTAAGTTATAATGTTTTTTATGTATAAGCTGAAATTAATTAACTGTCAACAATTGTTTAAGTACATTGTTGTATTTCACACTATAACCTTTATAGCTTAAGTGTGGTCCAAACAAAGATTATATATGAATAATTTTTGTGTCTTTTCTGAACAGGTGTATGTTCTAACTAAGAAAGTGTTATCCCAAAATAACGAAAATACTACTAAAGATTATATATATTTAAAATAATTGATAGTTAGAAAACAGTTTGGTTAATTGGTTGATGGTTTAATTGATTACATAGCAAACAGTTTAATTGATTGTTTTATGCCATGCTCAAGGATATTTCCCTTATATTGCGGTGGTATATTCCTACAGAAATTGACACTGACACAGCAATAAAATTAGAAGTATTTTGATACAATTGTATAATTTATCTTCTTTCCTACAACATTTCTACTTTCTAAACCAACTACCCTTAGTTAGAGGACAAAACAGTTCAAATAATTGATTAGCAGTTTGATTGATTGATTGATCGGTAAGAAAGAAGTAATTGGTTTGCAGATAGAATAGTTGAATTAGTGATTGTTAGTTTGACATAATTGATATATTTGACTTTCTCCGGTGATATTGGAAGAAGGAGGAAAGGTGAATTTAGTCAGTTGGAAAAGTTTTGTTTCTGTAACTGGTGCAAGCATGAAGCCCAAACACCTTCATCTGGTTCAGCTTGCAAACATTATACTTGAACTCATAGAATCAAGCCTCACTTAGCTGGATTGTATCGCACGAAAATTGATTTCAAAATAACTGGTATTTACCAAATCAGGGATAATCTCTGACTTTCGTTTTCTCATCTGTTTTACTATTTGTAAAATATCCACATCACTATTCGTCTTCATCTCTTCAATCACCACACATGATGTACAGAACAAACCACTTCGAGTGAACCCGTCCCTGGAAAGATTAAAGTAACTTCAACATTAATCTGTTCGGCCCTTTGCTTGGCATTCACCGCTACATTCACTTATGTATTTCCTATAGCCAGTCATGGTTCAGTTTGTTTAACGTTTTGATGGACGGGCCTGTGTTGACTCAATACTGACTAAAACACGTCTAACATCATTCACTGAGGAACACTTAACAATGGGATTTCATAATGAAACAATGCAAGGCCCGTGCAACATAACTATGGTAAAACGGTATCGAGATTAATATTTTTTATGGCACGGGAGGTGTTTTTGCCCAATCAGAACAAGACAATTTTGCCGGAGAGAAAACTAGCCAACTTAACGCATATTAGTTACACAAAGACATTGATAACTTTATAGTGCAAGACACTAGAAAAAAACGTCCCAATTGTTCCTTACTCTAACAGCAACCTGAACCTCCTTTATATATATCCTGTTTTTGTCACTATTATAAATAAAGATAAGTTTGAAAATTGAAGTTGTAATGCGTTCGGAAAAAAATATAGCAATTATCCACAAAATCAAAGTTGCAAAACAAAACATCAGCTTGATTTCTTACGGGATTTTTATTTTCATTTTGGATATATTTACTTGCTCGTTAGAGCAGGAGATACTTTGGTTTAAACTACTTACATGCAGTGTACAATGACAGGATGTTTTCCAACGTTCTGTAGAATCCGGTTAATAAGAGTGAGAGCAGATCCTATCGAGTTCTGTGTGATTCTGTCCGTCCAAAACTTACACCGGAACTGTTTTACCGAAATAGCCTCATCCTGTAGCGTGTTAAGAAAACTTATTACATGAAATTGGTATTTTCTTTATTTATTGACATGGTTTAAGCAAATATCAGGGTTTCTGTCATATTTACGCAAATTAAAATTGCATTACTCAGTTTGTTCGAAATATTTTGTTGAACTCGTGAACTTTTGTATCGGTTCTTCATGAACACTCTGTCCTTAGGTGACCACGTAAGAAATACTGACTGATTGGGCTTTTCTCTGTGGTGCTGTTCCAATTGAAAGAGACATTGGCGGGCTGAAGACTAATTTACTTATATGGTCACATAAGATACACTGACTGAGCTTTTCTTCGTGTTCAAGGCTATTTAACTTATATCACTCTTATGTAATCCAACAATAAAATCTCCTAAACACATTTTAAAAAATGTAACAATTCTGATAATGTTGGACATTTAGCATTCCTCCATTTCTCAGTGAATACAGCCTGATTATGCTAGATATATGCTACCCTTAGTCTTACAGCTTTGCAGCAAGCTTTACTGTGAGTCTGTGACCGACTACTCTTTCCACAAAGAACCATAGATGAATCGGGAAAATATTAATGACAGCTAAACAGCCATGTCCAATTAAATTTCTCTGATAGTTTAGGCGAAACAGATCCACGGGATTAAATCATAAATGATTAAAACACACATTAATCGATAATCAGAAAGAAACGTTTATTTAATTTGATCATTGACATAGTTTCTGAAGGACACAAATAATGTGTAATAATTGTGTTATAACCTACTGTGCCATTATATTTTAGATCGTATGTCCAAATATGGAAGTCCTCTCTGGTGGTATCTTTATCAGAAACAGTGACGTCAAAGGGACCAAACTGCGCATGATCTTTTGGCCAATATATACCAACAATCTGAAAGAAATATTTCTGTGCGTATGAATCGCAAACATAAGACTAAACATTTTTTAAGAATGTTAAAAACAATCGTCAAATATTTTTAAAGACTCAAGAAACTATCAGCTTTGTCGTTTATATGAACAAACTAACGTGATCAAATTCGTCTTCAGTATTCAGCATAACAATTGTTTCCACAGAATGATCGTAAACCAAACGCCAGAAATCCACCACTGTATTTGTGAGGGGCATCTGTGTGATGATGAATCCTTTCTTTGTTTTAGAAACCTAAAGAAAAAAACAAATCAAAAGAAATACAAGCACATATAATATATACATACAGGAAAGAACAAATGTTTTTTTTTGTGTAGGTATATACTTTGTACAGCAATATCATTAGGCTGACCCAATTGCAATTATAAAATACAGAATATCTGTATATTGGTCATACAAAAACCGGCTAAGACTGAACAAATCCCAAATCCAACGACTGATTTATGAGTTGATTGGCTTTTAGCATCGTTCTTAAGGTTAGTTCACTCATCCAATGGCCACCCTTCAACGCCAATGGCTTACAAATGCAATACCAGCCAATCACAAGACGTATAAGCAGGAAAGTATTAACTGCATATCGATTTTTTGATGCCCAAAAGCATGGCAACAAGTACCATCCCATCAACCCACTTTACCTAACGCATGTTTTAGAACATAATGGGTATTGTTAATAAAACCCACATCTTTGAACACAACATATTTAAGATGTACTAACTGGTAGGAATACAGGAGTAATACAGTCTGTTCCCACTGGGTCTGGTAGGGCATAGATTTCATCATCTGTAAAAAGAAACAATATCACTAATAATAACAATACTAAATATAACAATAATACCACTAGTACTAATTAATTAATTAATTAATATGCCGGAAATATTAATATGCAATGTATGCTGGCAATTAATGTACAAACTTTACAATAATATAAAACGTATTTCACTATTCATCACAAATCAAGAACTAAAGGAGGGCATGGTCTGTAAAACGATACTCCAGAAACCGACTGGAGATGCGTAAGTTTTGTAGCGCAAAATTCCGAAAAGACTAAAAGAGCGTACAGTCTGTAGGACGATATTCCAGAATTAGACAAGAGGAAAGTAATATATGCAGCACGCTATTCAAGAATCAGAGCGTAGATTGTATAGCAGGGTATTTCAGAATCAGACTTCACCAGCGTACAGTGTATAGCACGATATTCCAGAAACGGTCTAACGAAGCATAAGATATGTAGCATGATAATCCCGAATCAGACTACACCAGCAGTGTATATAGCACGATATTTCAGAATCGAATAATTAAGCGTACATTTGTAGCACGTCATTTCAGAACATGACCAGATGAGCGTACGGTCTGTAGCACAATATTCCATAATCAGACTAGAGGAGCGTACGGTCTATAGTACGATACTTCAGAATCAGATTAGTTGAGCGGTTGGGCTGTAGCGCGATATTCCAGAATCAAACAAGAGAAAGGTACGGTTTGTAGTACGATATTCCAGAATCAAACTAGGGGAAAGTACGGTCTCTATTACGATATTCCAGAATCAAACTAGAGGAACGTACGGTCTGTATTACGATATTCCAGAATCAGACCAATTGAGCGTACGGTCTGTAGCACGGTATTCTAGAATCAGAACAGAGGAGCGTACGGTCTGTAGCGCGATATTCCAGAATCAGACTAGAAGAGCATACGGTCTGTATCACGATATTCCAGAATCAGATCAGAGGAGCGTATGGCCTGTAGCACGATATTCCAGATTCAGACAAAAGGAGCGTACGGTCTGTATCACGATATTCCAGAATCAGACTAGAGGAGCGTACGGTCTGTATCACGTTATTCCAGAATCAGACCAGAGGGGCGTACGGCCTGTAGTACGATATTCCAGATTCAGACAAAAAGAGCGTAGGGTCTGTATCACGATATTCCAGAATCAAACTAGAGGAACGTACGGTCTGTATTACGATATTCCAGAAACAGACCAGATGAGCGTACGGTCTGTAGCACGGTATTCTAGAATCAGAACAGAGGAGCGTACGGTCTGTAGTGCGATATTCCAGAATCAGACTAGAGGAGCGTACGGTCTGTATCACGATATTCCAGAATCAGATCAGAGGAGCGTATGGCCTGTAGCACGATATTCCACATTCAGACAAAAGAACCGTACGGTCTGTATCAAGATATTCTAGAATCAGACAAGAGGAGCGTACGGTCTGTAGCACGATATTCCAGAATCAGACTAGAGGAACATACGGTCTGTAGCACGATATTCCACAGTCAGACTAGTGCAACGTACGGTCTGTAGCACGATAATCCAGAATCAGACTAGAGGAGCGTATGGTCTGTAGAACGATATTCCAGAATAAGACTAGTGGATCGTACGGTCTGTAGCACGATATTCCAGAATCAGATTAGATGAGCCTACGGCCTGTAGCACGATATCCCAGAACCTGACTAGATGAGCGTACGGTATGTAGCACGATAGTCAAGAGGAGAATAAGATATGTAGCACGATGTCCAGGAATCAGACAAAGAAGGTAGTAAGGACTACAGTATTTAGCATGATATTCCAGAATCCAAAACGTAGGTTCTGTAGCACATAAAGATTCCAGAATCAGACTAGTTTGTAGAATAAGATTCCAGGACGAACCAAGTTTGTTCACCGAAAATTGAATCATTGGTAAAAAACACTAATTGTTATCCGCCGTTCTTTAATTTGTTCTCTTCGAAAGCGGGTACTATAAGCGTCGTGTGATTAAACAGCCAACAAAGTGGATAACGATATTCATTTATTACAATTCACATTTTCTTTTACTAAATGGAACATTTAAAGCCTACGAAAAACAATGTACAAAAAATGTAAAGAAACATTCCTTTATGTCGTACACTATACTTTCAGTTAAACGTCATGAACAATATAACTTACCAGATACTATTTCCGGGTTTCCCTTATCAGGGTGAACGGCTCCATCACTGTTTCTCTGTTTGGAAACTGGTATAACACTGCATAGTGTCTAAGAAAGAAAGAGCAGTCGTTTATTTAGTACCCTATCTATAGTCGTTTATTAATGGATGTAGAGATAAATGCATACGTTACACAAATTAAGTAAGAAAACTGAAACAGTGGGAATTTTATATTTAAAAAGTCGACAGAAAATTGTGTACAACTGTTATGACCTCCAAGAACTCATGGAACGAAGGAAGCAAGAAGGGCAATGTGATGTCATTGTAACAATGGAATTTTACTGATAATTGATTGGTGTTTTAATGCTTTTACCATCACTACACTCAGCCGTGATAGGTGTATGAATGTGCCTCACAATCGACATAAAAATACCGCAACAATAATTTAAGATGAGGGTGGTAAACCATAATACAGATTTGAGATTTTGTGGTTGTGTGAACAGATCTGCTTCCTGGTATCCCAAAATTCCGGCCTTCTGGTTAACGACAACATAACTTAATAATATGCTTGTTGTCTGTTATAGAGGAAGGTTATTTTTACAATAGAGCATTTGTATATAACGATTGACATTATGAGTGTTGTTGTTCTTTGGAAATACACCGCCGTCATATAACTGAAATACTCTGAATCATGGCTTTGAACACCAATCTGTCAATGAATGCATCAATCAATCTATCAGTCAGTCAGTCAATCTACTGGCGAACAGTTGCTGAACTTGACCTTGACTATACCTCATACTGGTCTGTCATCTTTGATCGTCTGGTCTTTGAATTATCCACTGCCAATTCGTTGTAAACATTAGTACAGTCAGCCGAGGAAATAGAACTGATGTTCATTCTGAATGATCTCACCAACACTTCGTGAAGAAACACATACTGTTTGTGAAAAAACACGATAATTTCGGATGATTATTTCTTATACCTTAAAATACATTCACTATTCTAGACCACCATTGCTATCAATCTGTAGCGAGAACCCACAAGGTAGGTGTGTACATTTGATACGGAAATAATATGAAACTGGTCAATTACATGGTAATAAAACGTAAAACCCTTTTAAACACTCGTAAGTAGAACAGTATTTTCGTTATTTCAGGATAACACTTTCTGAGTTTGAACAGATCCTAGTTCGAAAAATTTAGCAGGCCGAGACCGGCAGGGGATGGAACAAACCACCCTCGGAGTAAGGCACCGAATCGCCAGAAGTACATGCTGTAACCCGCACATAGACCGTTCAGCCAATCGCCCTTCTAAACGGAAATATATTTTCAAACACATGGAATTGATTTGCGTTTTATTGAAGGGGCAACAACGAGAATACACAAGATCCTATGCTGGAATTATTCTACATAGGTCGAAAATAAAAAATTTAAACTAAATTATGGTTTTAAATTTGTCTAAATACTAATCACTTTCCAGATATTTAATTTTTTTTCGGACATTTGAATAGTGTAAACGACTTAATTACAAGTGTGTTTTTATTCACACAAATCTAGGTATATCATTCCATTGAATGTTGGAACACTTGTTGTAGATTGGGAACTGAATTTGTTTGTAAATATTTTTCTCTCTTAAAATCGATTTAACCGAAAAAACGAACCAATTGAAACTGATCAATATAAGGCCTATGGATAATAAGTTTAATAATTGTAAGTAATCAATAAGTGAAAAAAATCGAATTGCTATGCCATCGGCTAACAATTGATATGTATTTAATACATCCAGAAGAAACACATACCTCTGTTAGACTCATCTTAAGCCCCTGTTCTCCAAGTCTTTTCATACATCTTTTCACATCAACATATCCTTTTGTCTGACCCTCTTGTAAAAGATAATCCAAAGCCATGTAGACGCCAGTGCGCCCCATTCCGGCACTGTTACAAGATAAGCTATGTTACAAAATAAGCGGAATATACAGAAACCAATTCTTGGGCTTTGCATTACACTAATCAATTTTACTCTAAATTCCACACTTAAGTAGACAATGTTTCTTTTCACTTTCCTTTCCTTTTGGAATAGCATTATTGTTTAAACTGAAGACAGATATTCGCACCATAGTATGTTGGTAAAATAATTTACCTGCATCCCTATAAAGATATTCGCTGTATTCAAGCGGTTGCAGCCAATAGTTAGGCTCTAATGTGCGCAACGGCATTCGATATCGAACATAGGAAACGATTCCAAAATTGACACTGAAATGCTGTATCAATGCCAAATCAAAAAAAGCAAAAAAAAAAGTGGTATTTGTCTACATAGTAATCAATTGAGATTCAATAACTTACAGACTTGAAACGAAAGTTACCGGACTTTCACCTTCTAGCCCAAAGTAAGCGGCCATGGTTAGGTGGTTAACGTTTCCTTCTAATCCTACTTCGATGTACCGTTCCAGGGTTTCTACCGTTTCCAAGCCAGGAACAATATGAAAGGGGCCATACATCGTCATGTAAGTGAAATACTCTTGAGTACGACTTCAAACTCCAGTAAAAAAAAGAACTAAATAAACCATTTAAAACAGATTTTTATGTGCATTTTCTGCGTCATATTAATGACCTTTTTGTTTTTGGATGACCCGTTTATATAATAGCAATACCAAACTCGTTTTAGAGAAGTTCACAAAACCCTCAGCATTTACCTACCTGCAGTGAACAACAATAGGTCCCTTAACCTTGACATCACTGTTGTTTACTTTGTCCCGGAAGTCTAATAAGCCGTCGGCGTGTGTGGGGACTCCATGATCCGGCCAGGACGTGAAATGAAACTGCTTGACAACGTTTATTTTGTTCGCCTAAAAATAACCCTCTTGATACAAGTTCACTTTATTTATTAATAAATTATCAAAGCTACCACAGATGAACCAAAAACGAATGAAGCCCAAGACAATAACCGGATAAAATATGATCGTATGATTTGTGAAAAACTAAATAATTCAAAAAAAATTTTTTTTTTTAGTACAATCCCCGATGGCATACTTTTCATAATGAAATTTGATTTTAACCTCAATTCCGATTTCATAATGATTGGCAGACTTTAGGAGATTCGTTAATGTAACTGAAATGCATGCTACCTGTAGATGAGTAAGACTGAATTGCCGGACGACATGGTCAGCAAATAGTTCTTGTTTGAGTAGTTCCACTTCAATCAAACCAAATATTTCTGTACCAAACTCGGGCCAGTACTTCAGACACTTTACCTGAAAAAGGCGAATATTAAAAAGTCCCATAATATTTGGGATGTTCTGTTTACATAACAGACACATTTAAGAATTGTAAGATGTTATGGGTATCAAATACTCAGATTGTTATTCGGTCTCCTTTCTTCTATTACATAAAAAAAACTAGTTGTCACCAGGCTTAATACCTTAAAACATTTTCTATTGGCCATTGACAATCAAAACTGGCAAAAAAACCCAGCCAAGTTTCATTCCTGACATCGACATGAACAGGAGTCGAGAGCAAGTCATCATTAATTTAACTGTGTGCTCATACATCATGTTGAAATGACAGACTGTATAATACATACATTCCTTAATATACTCTCCCAAAAAAAGCAACATCACAAACAAAATTTAAAACATGAATTCTTCCAAAAGTTTGCGTGATTGAAACATGACAACATACTCATGTTATAAACGACACATAGCCGTTTAACTACATCCACTTGTTAAATTGTGTTCCAACCTGTTACGATATGCCAAGACTATACGCAGCCATCCGGAACGTCGTCATTGGTCGTTTCCTGGCCGATGAATCACAGAATGCAGTCGCTAGACTTTATCATGTCCCCCGGAGCATGATTTCCAGGCCCTTCCAACGGTACAAGCAATCCGGTTCAACAGCTCACCGTCAACGTTCTGGTCGACCTAGGGTCATAACAGCATGGTGCAACAGATTAAGGGACTGGAACCTGCGAAACTGGAAGCCAATCTGGTTTAGCGATGAATCCATATTCAAGCTGCAGAGAAGAGATGGTCGTACATATGTCTACAGACGCCGGAATGAGATGTTCGCAAGGAACTGCATCATTGAGGTCGACAATTTCGGCGGAGGAAGTGTGATGTTGTAAACTGGTGCACATCCCTGGCAACCGTAGCGCCGCTCGATACAGAGATGAGGTTTTGACACCACACTTGCTTTCCATAATGGACCTCCGTAGAGAAATTTGTCAGCACGACAACGCTCGGCCGCACACAGCTTGTGCTACTGTTGAGTTTCTAAATAACCAGAATGTAACAGTGTTGCCCTGTCCGTACAAATCACCAGATTTGAACCCAATAAAACATTTGTGGGATGATTTGGATAGACGCACGCGCAGTAGATATCCAGTGCCACAAAATCTGAAAGAACTGCAGAATTGCAGGAGAATTCCGCAAAATCGTATTTGTCGATTGATCATGTCTATGTCGAGACGGGTCGTGCCCAACAGATATTGACTTTGCATTGAGCTCATCTGAGCGCTATGGACTTTAATGTGATAAATGTTGACATTTTAATGAACTTCAAAACCTGAACAACCAGTGTGCTTAATTACAATGTATTGTGATGCTTATTTATGTCTTTAAAATGATGTAGAAAATTCTTATTTGGATAAAAAAAAATTAATGTTGAGTTTCTTTTTTGGGAGAGTATATTTAGGTAAACATTTTAAGATAATGTATTCATTTATTTATTTACTGGTAAATAAGATACTGTTGATATAAGGACTTTTTGGTCTGAAATAAAAGTTTATTATTATTATTATTATTAGCTGGGCAGTAATATTCCTCAACCTTAAGTAGACGGGCAAATGAAATCAATTTGGACAACTTCTGGACAACAGCTTTTCCATGGTATTATTAAACTTTCAGCACGGTTTAACACAAATATCTTCAATAAGTATTAACATTATCATATATTTTTTTTTTGTCTTCAGATAATATTTCGCTTGCAAACTATTCCACAGGCTAGTACATTAACTCACTTACCTGTGAACCTTCCATCAGATTTGTTAACATAACAATCGTCCCGGTGTTTTGTTCAAAGACCATTCGCAGGAAATCGTTAACCATTCCTTCTCTAGGCCCTGTAGTAAATTAACCTTGGAATTCAATTTAAAAATCAATTCTGCACAGCAAAGTATTTACAACACTACATGAAATCGTGCCTAATCGATTATAATTGGTGATGTCAAACAATGTAATTTTCTGCTGCTTACAAATGATATGAACAAGAACAGTTTCGCTCTCATTATTATTGTGGTTTCTTTGTGTGATTGAGGTTAAACTTTGTACTCAAGGGTATTTCACTTATATGACGTCGGATTGTCCACTTTACATTAAACCTTTCCTAATTACGGTGTAAAACCTGGATGAAATCTCGAAAAAAAAACCCACCCCCGCGATTATCAGAGCCACATCGTGTGAATGGCTGGAATACATGAGGGCAGACAGACGGATTCCATGAACAGTACATCGAATATAGGATTAGTAAGCGCACTCGCTACGGTAGCGGTCTTGTTATTGGGGTTACATGTTCGCTTTCACAAAAACTTTATTTTTCTGCAGAGTTACTCATGGTCATGACATTGTCTAAAAAGTCTTGCAATTATGCCTAATAAATTGTTTTTTATTGCGATTTGTTTTATATATTTTATTTACAAATTCATGAATAAACGGACGTGTGCCGGTTTGCATTTCATTAATTAATTGTTTAAAGTATTATTCAAGTACCACATAGACTAAAAGAAATCCAGCCAAGGTCTAACAGTATGATTCTTATGCATAAATATTTGGGCTTTGGTAGTTCTCGCATAGGTACAAGATGATGACGAGAATTATATTTAATACAATGTGAACATTATAGCCTATTGTAGAAAAATATAAAATTCATAATTTAATTTTAACAATAAAAATTGTACATTTAAATCTGAATTCTTAGTGCTTTGTAATGACATGCTACTTACCCTGCGAGGATATATACTGTTTAGGTTTAAGAAAACCCTGTTAAAAAGAGAAACAATACCTGACGTTTTATTAATTATATATGTATATATCTACAATGCAATCACATTGACATAGGGATGCAATTCAAATAAAATCGACGAATCATCTTTTGCTGTAGATAAACTCCTGGAGACAAGGTTCTTAATAAACCTTAATCTCGAGTTTGTAACCTACAGACATCTCGAGAGAAAGTAATGACCATTCATATGGTGTATAAAATATTGTTACAAATGTAGCTAACAATATATTTAGCATGGGTTTTGAATAAATCGGCCTACAAATAATTATTTCAGAGATACAAGGATTATATATATATCACAAGTAATTAGGTTTCACATAAATTCTAGCACCCTAGCAACCTTCAATCAGGCCTGTTCTGTTGCCTTGAAGGCCCTGATACCAAGGGGATATTCCA
>JARFOD010158203.1:0-12137 GCA_031763545.1 Mopalia muscosa | reverse complement strand
CTGACCTCTACTGAGTTTGCCGCTATAAACGCGTCACATCGGTCTGCGTAGTCCTCAAACTGTTCGATTTTCTCATCGAAAGCACCAATGTTACCGATAACTGCCATCTTTTAAATGTTCCCCGTGGGTAAACTGTACCTCGTCGCCAAATGTTGTATCCTGGAGAAATGCATTATATGCACCGGCAGTCGAGAATACTGAAACTATAAGTGACCACAAGAAAACGTCTGTTCAGTTCAACATGGCAGAATCACTCTCCGTTATTGTAACGCATGCGCAAGCTCAGCACATTAGCATATATTACAAATATCACAGTCCGTCGCTTTACAAAACAGTTTAAAATTTGCGATAACTAACACTAAACCTAATGTTAAATCTAAAGTATCCGTAATACGCTAAAATTAACACTGAACCTTGCCATAAAACTAACTCAAACCAATCTTGTAAGTGTTCGTTACAATGGTATGTTTGTTACAAGGGTCGAAGGACCAATTTTTCAAATAGACGGTATCTTTATATTACAATTACATTGTCGGTATTCACTTATTTAAGCATATATCAATTTCATCGCTTGGCACCGATACAACACTTCTGATGAGTGAGGAAACCATCTGGTACAGTACTACATCGTTAACTTTAAAACAAAAAAACACTGTGAAATATTCCAAAAATACCCACAACGAGAAGCTTGTCTTGGCACCAATCATGAATAAATCTGTGGAAAATAATTGGTGGATTTCAACACTCATTTATAATACTCCTAAGATACTGTGTTTAACACAATTTTATTTATGTGTTTCACTCGAAGAGCGTGTATTTCTTTTCTTTTCTTTCTTTTTTTTTTTTTTCTTCTTTTTTTTAAATCAGCGAGTCCATTTCTTATATTCCCGTATTGTTTTGTTTTGCAGATCCTTTAAACAGAACAAATTGAGACTTTATTTTGCAACAATGGAATTTTTTGCCGCGATCGGTTTGATGCCTCGTAAAATCCAGCCGAACTCCACCAGTTCTGACTGCGACAAGACCTTTTCGCAACACGGTTAGTAAATATTAATTTATTTTTTTAGCGGCAAAGATTATTTTGTAGAGCATAACATAAGAGAGTGATCTCTCATTGGTAAACTGGAAAGAGGTGTGCCTTGGCTCAGTGAGCTATAAATTGCAATGCGGGACCTCTTTCAAAGTAGCACTGATACATGTAAGATTCAACTTCAAGTCAACTCCGGTACACATGACACAATGTAAAATACCACCCAACAAACAAAACAATCAAAGTATGCACTTAGTCAGTTTTTGTTCTGTAATCAACAGATACATAAATCCAATTGGAGATTGCTTGCCAAGATAAGGTAGCCTACTTTAAACACCCATGGTAAAAATCAAGCAGTCTTACATTATAAAATAAAAAGAACACGACTTGACTGAGTGGGTTATGTTAAGAAGTGGGGCGCTCTTTTTCAACACCCAAAGAAAACTAAATCTGAATTCTGCTATAGTTGTAAGTTATAGTTACTTTGTTCGATTATCAATGGATACATACAGATTACAACCCTAAATGTGTACCTTAAAAGCTTTGGTTCCCTTTCAAAACATTCAATTTGTTATACTAAATGGAAAAATATATATATTCAATGGCACAAGCTGGTATGAGAAAAATCGGTAAGATAAGCATTTTTTAAATTTTTCTATAAAATATGAATTCAAATACTAAGATCTGTGTGACGATCTGTTATACATTATAAGGTTCTTAAAGTATTTCTCTTAAATAAAAAAAACGTACAAATTTTGAATCATCATTTTCAATACATAGACAAACACAATTTTCCTTAACTAATTACGATTATACAAGAAAGGAGGCATGGGAAGGGGTCGGGTGGATTGCTGGGGAGAAGGAGGTAGAATTATGTGGAGAGGTTTGATAAAAATGACTACCAAATAAAAGATTTGGGAATATTGAATACATGCGCTGCATTATAATCAAATGGGCTAATTAAGAGAAAACAAGAAAAATCAATGTCATTCACGTTAGCTCTTAAAACAATTACCCATCAAATATATTCATTTGTACTCACACTGACTGTCACCTGTATCCATTAATTGCCCCATTTAACATATGCTCATTGGAAACTCAATGACATTACAGATGGGAGGGTCGACTATCACATACCAAAAGGCTATTGGCTCTAGGGGCTACATAGGGTCCACGGCCGCAAAGGCCCCGGCAACTCAGACCACTCTTGTATTGATAAAAGTGTGGAACAGCAATCTGAGCTGGAACAAAGTCATTTGTTGCCAGTCTCATAAATATGAATTACACATAACCACTAGGATACCATACAAAATACAAATTTGGCAGCCAAAACAATTTAAAAACATACTTGCATGCAGTAGAAATACTTCATTATATTTGTGACTAAAATTAGAAAACAATAATTTTACCAAAAAAAAAAAACCCAAAACTGATTATCGCGCTAAGATAGGGAAACAAATCCTAGTGGCACATTAATGTTAAGGAGATTCACACATTATAATTTATTAAAACATGTAAAATTGAATGTAAGACTTGTACTACCACTACTTCGAGTTAAATAGTACAGCAATATAGGGACATTTTCCAACGAACCCGAGCACTTCACATTTTCTTTTTGAGGTTGTATTGATTTCAATGATTTGTAGGATCCTGGAAGGAACTTTCTGTTGGGCTGGTTTTCTCACAGCTAGGAAGCAACAGGGAGTCCAACTGTTTGGGATGTATGGTTTTGTATAAGGTCTTTGTTATCTGCCAGTGGTGACGAATGTTGGTGCCTTCGTTCATGGTTCAAATAACCTTAAAAACAGAATAAAATCCCAATAAATCCAATATAATCTGAACATTTTTACAATTACCTATTACATACAAATAAACTAAAAACTAAATGTGAATGATTTTCGTCTTTTTCAGAAGATACAAGAATGGACAAGATCCAAACTGTCAACGGGAATAAATTGGCAATGGGGGACTCTAGTGCTGGACACTGCAGTGAGACAGCCTCATTGACTTCCCGATTCTCCAGGATGAATTTCAGCTTGTCCCTACAAGCGGACAACGACCCGGCAGGCATCACGGTGTACAGAGATTTAACAGTAACTGTTGTGCAGGCCTCAAGTCACCACCCTCTGCACGACTACGATCTTAAATTTACACGAGCCCAAGTACTCTATAACAGCAATGGCGATCTTTTGGTAATCTGCACCCCATACCTCGTGGTTGGGATCTATAAAGTGGTGCCTGATGGGAAACTTATCCCTCATCCGGAACTCTCTGATACCTTCATCAGGCAATGTTGTCTAGTGAAACGTCGGGACACAAACAAAATGGCCCGGGGATCACAGTATCTCATATTGGGGGAGCTTAAAGAAATTCCCACCACCTTAACTGAGACTGGTGATCTTATCACAGATAAGTTTGTCAAGTTTGCAAAAAGCATAGATTTCTTACAAGTTGTTTTCCCTGTCCTTCTCGGCTGTGGTCACAAAGACGTTTGGTCTTCTCAGCTGGAAATATCAGAAGTGGTTGAGCCAGTTTGTCTAAACGGAAACAAAGAGGCTTTTGACCGCTGGCTGGAGCTGCACAAACTCCGGGCTAGTCCGAGTTTTGAAGACTGTTTCTCAAACCGAGACTGTTTCTCAGACCCTGAGCGCTTTCGGGAATACATGAACAACCATTTCGACACCTGGGACCATGTCACAGTTCAATATGAGTACTACAAACAAATGCACACTGCCCTGTGCCAAGGATGTCGCGACTGTATGTCCAGAGAATCGCACATAGACAGTATCAAGCAGCGAAACATAACCACAAAAGCGGCTTATAATGCCCTGGTCTTAGTGAAAAATGACGGGAGTTCCCCCCCATACACCTGTGCGACCATTTTAGACATCACCATGAAAACAGAGCCTGTCGCAGACGCTTCTCCCGGCAGGTCGAAGACAAACCGGAAGAGAAAAGCCGTTTGCACCTGAGCTGGATGTATTCAGTCACTCCTTCCTCCTGTGGAAAAATCTCTGGTTGAGACGGATATAAGGAAGGATGCCACAGTTCCACAAGTGCTTCAGACCACCGAGCTAACTGAACGAACATTTTTGTATTATATTTATGTTTCTGAGACTTTTACCAACAAATTTAAACCACACAAATACGTTCCTATGCCTTTAGATATTATTGCCTTTTGATAGAATTTTGAATATCGTGTTGACATTTTGACTTCGGCTGCTTGGACAGATTCCTATTTTGCAAATCTTTAAATCAAGAATTTTAAAATATTTTAACTGTTATAAAACGTCCTTTTTTTGACAGTTAAAATATAAGCTGACACAGCTATTTGAGTTATTTTGCCCATATATTTTTATTATATATTTTTTTTATATATCCAAGTACGTTTATATTTGAATATTCACTTTATGTTCATTAAAGGTATTCCCAAATGGGTTTTAAATCCGATTAAAAGTTACTGAATTACAAAGATAAGTTTCTATAGATACCAGTCACTTGGCGAATTCCCCTGGTGAGGTCAAAATCACAGCTAACTCTTAGTGAAAGTCAGATGTTCGAATTCCAATTTCTAATAAGGCCCTTGTCGATTCCAGAAATCAAAACAACCCAAGTTTTAATTTTCCTTTCAAGTAAGATTGTCTTATTACGGTTCCATTGAGTAGTTTTATTAAGCAGGGAATGGATTCTAAAATATTATAATTGTCGTAATGGATAAATTGTGTATTTACGATCGTTAACCAATCAAATGTGGTGCTTGAGATGATGTCACGCCAGATGATTGGTTTGTTTGTTTGAATGTAGTACGGCAATTTAATTCACACGACGGCCCACCCCAATGGGTGAGAAAGCCATTCACATAATTGCCTAATAGACTGATCATATTTCCGGTTACACTCATCCATAACCGCAATACATGTCTGGGAAACGCAAAAGTATGTGGCATTAATTGACTGTTTGATTGCTAGTTTATTTATTTGATTTGGGGTTTAAATGAGATGTAATCATGGGTATTTCGCTTATATGTCGACGGGTTGTTCACACTGTTCCTTGAATAAATACGGCGAAAAGCCGAGAGAAAACCTCGTCAGGCCCGCCATTGCCAAAGCTACATGGTGTGACTCAATTATATACTTAATAGTTGACAGATGGACTCGATCCCGTGAAGTAGGATAAGTCAGCGCACACGCAATCCACTTAGCCAGGGACCAACAATAACCATTCGAGAAGTCCCTGCTTACTCGAAGGATCCAACCTGACCAGCGATAACAACTCGAAAGATCCCTTTTGACCAACGATAACCACTGAAGTGGTCACTGGTGACCAATAATAATCAGCGAAAGCCACTCCAGAGGGTCCTGTTGACCAGCGGCAGCCACTAGAAAAGTCTGTGCCAACCAATGACGACCATTCGGAATGTCCGGACTGACCAAGAATAACCTCTTGAGGGGTATCTTCTGACCAACGACAACCTTAGACAGGCCCCTGTAGACTAACGATAACCACTCAAGAGGCCCCGGCCGACCACCGATAATCACTCGAGATGCCCCGGCCGACCACCGATAACCACTCGAGATGCCCCTGTCGACCACCGATAACCACTAAAGAGGCCCCTGTCGACCACCGATAACCACTAAAGAGGCCCCTGTCGACCACCGATAACCACTCGAGATGCCCCGACCGACCACTCGAGAGGCCCCTGTCGACCACCGATAACCGCTCGAGATGCCCTGGCCGACCACCAATAACCACTCGAGAGGACCCTGCCGACCACCGATAACCACTCGAGATGTCCCGGCCGATAACCACTCGAGAGGACCCTGCCAACCACCGTTAACCACTCGAGATGCCCCTGCCAGCCACCGATAACCACTCGAGATGCCCTGGCCGACCACCGATAACCACTCGAGATGCCCCTGACAACCACCAATGACCACTCGAGATGCCCCTGCAAACCAATAATAACCACTAGAGATGCCCTGGCCGACCACCGATAACCACT
The DNA here is from genome assembly GCA_031763545.1 of Mopalia muscosa. Classification (NCBI taxonomy): domain Eukaryota; kingdom Metazoa; phylum Mollusca; class Polyplacophora; order Chitonida; family Mopaliidae; genus Mopalia; species Mopalia muscosa. The sequence goes on along the minus strand of JARFOD010158203.1, from coordinate 6,105 downwards.
CGAGATGTCCCGGCCAACCATTGAAAACCAAACAAGAGGTTAGTGCTAACTAACGATAACAACTCAAGAGGTTTTCTGCCCAACGATAACAACTCGAAAAATACCTTTCGACCAACGATAACCACTCCAGTGGCCCTTGTTGACCAACGATAACCACTCGAGAGGTCCGTGCTGACCAATGGTAATAAATGGACAGGCCCCTGCTGACCATCGATAACCACTCGAAGGGTCCTGTTGACCAGAGATAACCAATCAAAAAGTTCATTTTCTGGTCAACAATAACCTTCGACAGGCCCCTACCGAACAATGATAACCACTAGAGAGGTCCCTGTCGAACACCGATAACCACTCGAGAGGAATCTGCCGAGAACCGATAACCACTCAAGAGGTCAGTGCTGACCAACAATAAACATTCGATAGGGTTCTGTTGACAAACGATAGCAGCTCGAAAGGTCCCTACTGACCAGCGATAACCACTCGAGTGGTCCCTGCTGAAAACCGATAGCCACTCCAGAGGTCCCTGTCGACCACTGCACTCGAGAGGTCTATCCTGACCAAAAATAGCCAACCAAGACAAATCGACAATAAACACTTGACAGGGCTCTGCTGACCACAGATAACAACTCAAAATGTCTCTGTTTACCAACGATAACCACCCGAGAGTTCCCTAATGAACAACGATAGCCAATCGAGAGTTCCCTGCTGACCACCGATAATAACTCAAAATGTCCCTGCTGACCAACAATAACCTGTCTAGAAATCCCTACTGAACAACGATAACCACTGGAGAATTCACTGCTGAACAACCATAAACAATTGAGCAGTCCCTGTTGAACAATGATAACCACTCGGGAGGCCCCTGTTGACCAGCAATAAACACTCGAGAATTCTCTGCTGACCAACGATAACCACTCGAAATTCCCTACTGAACAACGATAACCACTCGAGTCTCCTGCTGACCAACGATAAAAACTTGAGATGTAAATGCTGAGCAATGATAAACAATCAAGAGTTCCCTACTGAGCAACGATAACAACTCGAGAGTTCCCTACTGAACAACGATAACCACTCGAGAGTTCCCTACTGAACAACGATAACCACTCGAGAGTTCCCTACTGAACAACGATAACCACTCGAGAGTTCTCTGTTGAACAACGTTAACCACTCGAGAGCTCCCTGCTGACCAACGATAACCACTCGAAAGTTCACTAATGAACAACGATAACCACTCGAGAGTTCACTAATGAACAACGATAACCACTCGAGAGTTCCCCACTGAACAACGATAACCACTCGAGAGTTCCCTACTGAACAACGATAACCACTTGAGAGTTCCATACTGAACAACGATAACCACTCGATAGTTCCCTACTGAACAACAATAACCACTCGAGAGTTCCCTGTTGAACAACGATAACGACTCTAGTGTTCCCTGCTGAACAACGATAACCACTCGAGAGTTCACTAATGAACAACGATAGCCAATCGAGAGTTCCCTGCTTACCAACGATAACCACTCAAGAGTTTTCTACTGAACAACGATAACCACTTGAGAGTTCCATACTGAACAACGATAACCACTTGAGAGTTCCCTACTGAACAACGATAACCACTCGAGAGTTCCCTACTGAACCACGATAACCACTTGAGAGTTTCCTACTGAACCACAATAACCACTCGGGAGTTCCCTACTGAACAACGTTAACCACTCGAGAGCTCCCTGCTGACCAACGATAACCACTCGAGAGTTCACTAATGAACAACGATAGCCAATCCAGAGTTCCCTACTGAACAACGATAACCACTCGAGAGTTTCCTGCTGACCAACGATAACCACTCGAGAGTTCACTAATGAACAACGATAGCCAATCGAGAGTTCTATGCTGACCAACCATAACCACTCGAGAGTTAAATAATGAACAACGATAACCACTCGAGAGTTCCCTGTTGAACAACGATACCCAGTCGAGAGTTCCCTGCTGAACAACGATAACCACTCGAGAGTTCCCTACTGAACAACGATAACCACTCAAGAGTTCCCTGCTGACCAAAAATAACCACTAGAGAGTTCACTAATGAACAACGATAGCCAATCGAGAGTTCCCTACTGAACAGCAATAACCACTCGAGAGTTCCCTACTGAACAACGATAACCATTCAAGTTCCCTGCTAAACAACGATAAGCACTCGAGGGTTCCCTGCTGAACAACGATAACCACTCGAGAGTTCCCTACTGACCAATGATAACCACTCGAGAGTTCACTAATGAACAACGATAACCACTCGAGAGTTCCCTACTGAACAACGATAGCCACTCGAGAGTTCCCTGCTGACCAACGATAACCACTCGAGAGTTCCCTGTTGAACGACGATGACCACTCGAGAGTTCCCTACTGAACAACGATAACCACTCCAGAGTTCACTACTGAACAACGATAACCGCTCGAGAGTCCCCTGCTGACCAACGATAACCACTCGAGAGTTCCCTGCTGACCAACGATAACCACTCGAGGATTCACTAATGAACAACGACAACCCCTCGAGAGTTCACTACCAAAAACGATAACCACTCGAAAGTTCCCTACTGAACAACGACAACCACTTGAGGGTTCCCTACTGAACAACGATAACCACTCGAGAGTCCCCTGCTGACCAACGATAACCACCCGAGAGTCCCCTGCTGACCAACGATAAAAACTCGAGTGGTCCCTACTGTACAACGATAACCACTGGAGAGTTCCCCGCTGAACAACGATAACCATTAGAGTCCCTTTCAACCAGTCGAAAGTTGCCAGCTTACCGACGATATCCACTCAAGGGGTACCTGCTGACCAACGATAGCTACTCGAGAGGTTCCCGCTGACAAACGATAACAACTCAGGACCTCCCAGCTGGCCAGCGATAACCACTAGAGAGGTCTCTTCTGGTCAACAATAACAGGACGAAATATTCATACGAAGTAGCACAAAGTCCCCACAACAAATTAGAAAATACACCAAATGGCCTGAAAAGAGAGGCCAGGAGCCACTTTCGAGGCATTTTATGTCGCGGTATCACCCCTTTGGACTTATTCATATGATTGATACCGCCGTCTTACCTCCATAGCATTGGTCGTAGACTGCTTGGTCATAAACCAGGATCATTGAGTACCGGTATACAAGATTCATTGAAAGATTGGTCTTTTACTCCGTGTTTAAGGCTATTTGACTTAAATGATGGCAGTTTATTCCAACAATAATTGACCATAAAAACCGTTACGTGATTTGATACTGTTGAAAAGTTAATCTTCCTACAGTGCTTAGCAAAGACATCTTTGCTTCTCTACCAACAAGACGCCCTAAGCCAGTAGGAATGTTATTGCTTTAAGTGACACCAGAAGTTCAATTTTGATAACATAATACGAGTGGAAATTTACTTTCGTGTGGATAACATAATAATAATGACTTTGAATGTAGCTATAACCGGTCAATTACTACACAGCTTTGGGTTCGGCAAATTACAACAGTATAAATACACATGGACTGTTGCATATGTGACTTCCTGGAAAGAACAGCTTGGCGAGAGTTTGCATGCCCACAAGCGTATGAAAATCATTGAGACAACAAACATCACACTCTTTCCGTATACCGTCGATGTGGCTCCGACAATCGCGGGTTCTTGCTGACAGCATAACAAAATTCGTGGGAACCAGCATATTAGCGACTTTCTATCAAATAACAGCCAGTACATCTTTTAGCATTGTTCTTTTCAAACATCTGCAGACTCCAACGTTGCGTACAGCCCGCCTGCGTTTAAAAGATAAATGGGACTGGATCGTTACAAAATGTCTCATGTTCCGACTATATTCTGAAATCCGGGGTTATTGAACCATTTTGCAGCGATCATGATGGTGTATTCGTGTCTCTTAAAATCAGAGTCCCCAAACGACCATGTTTTCATCGCACTATGTGGGACTACAAAAATACAGACGTCTTAGGTCTCAAACAATACCTTATAGATATTAACTGGGATAATATTTTTAGCAGTAATGACATTAATTTAATAGCTGAAACGTTTACATCACATATTTTGGAGGGTATCAAGAACTTTGTGCCAAATAAGTCCGTGCAAGTTAGACCAAATGACTGCCCATGGATGACCAATGCTATTCGAAAGCAAATGCGAATACGTGACAAAGTTCATCGCAAAGCTAAACAAACAAACTTACCAGGTCAATGGGCAGGTTTTCGGAGAGTCAGAAATGAAACGATTTCTATGATAAGACTAGCAAAGGTTAATTACCAAAATAAGACTGAGAAAAAAGTGTCCGACTCAGTCTCCGGCTCTAAGACTTGGTGGTCTCTAATGAAAAGGTATTTTTTTAAAACAGCAAACTCTCCTTCCTCACAAACGACTGTTGAATACGATGGCGTCGTTTACAGTGATCCAGTTGATATTGCAAACGCGTTCAATGACTTTTTTGTCTCTCAATCAACTATTGACGATGATCACATTGAGCCACCATATATTGACCACTTCCATGAATCCCTGGAAGAAGTGACTGTTACCGCTGACGAAATTCGAGATCTGTTATTATGCCTCCAACCTAAGTCCTCAAAAGGACCAGATGGCATAAGCAACTTTATCCTAAAAACAGTCGCAAATGAAATATGTACACCATTAGAACGTCTATTTAACTTGTCCTTGTCGGAGGCACATGTCCCTGAAATATGGAAACTTGCTCATGTCATACCATTTCATAAGAAAGGCGTCCTGACAGATGTTGGCAATTATCGTCCTATTTCGTTGACTTCTTGTTTATTTAAAGTATTCGAAAGAGTGGTTTACAAACATGTCTATAATTTTCTGATAGAAAATCACATATTAACACCCTATCAGTCCGGTTTCCGTCGGGATGATTGCACTGTATACCAACTAATTAATTTGTGGGATTTCATTTGCAAATCTTTAGATGATCGTCGCGATGTACGTTCTATTTATTTTGATGTAAGTAAAGCTTTTGATAGGGTTTGGCACAAGGGATTAATGACTAAGCTAAGTGGGTATGGGATTCGGGGTAACTGTCTACTATGGTTTAAGAGTTACCTATATCACCGAAAACAACTCGTGGTTGTAAACGGTGGAGAATCGTCTGTAGCAACGATCCCTGCTGGAGTTCCGCAGGGATCTGTGCTTGGACCGTTACTTGTTCTAATTTATATTAATGATCTTGTCTTAGACATAAATACAAATGTACGTCTTTTTGCGGACGACACATCGATCTATATGTCTATTGAAGACCCTATCGACTCCACTCAGTTATTGAATGAAGATCTGGACAAAATCAAAGCATGGTCAGAGAAGTGGCTCGTCAAATTCAACCCTCAAAAATCTGTATCGCTGTGTTTTAGTTTGAAAAATCCTGCACCCATTTATCCTGACCTTTTGTTAGGTGACACTGTACTTAGCGAAGTTAAGACACATAAGCATCTAGGTGTACATTTGAATTCAGCATGTCGCTGGAACAATCATATTGAAGCCATTTGTGAAAAGGTTAGTCCTATGATAAACTGTCTGCGAAGTTTAAAATATAAACTTTGTAGGAAAGCATTATATACTCTGTATTCTTCTTACATATTGCCTATCTTTGATTATGCAGATGCTATATGGGTAAACTGTAGCACAGAACAAACATTACTGTTAGAAAATTTACAACTAGACGCTTTGCGCACTATTTCTGGGGCTGTTCGTGGGACAAATCACGCTAGTCTTTACAAAGAGACAGGGTTAATTCCACTGTCAGAGAGAAGGAATCGACATTGTCTTTGTATATTTTACAAGATGTTACACAATATGTGTCCCGCTTACCTAGCGAACCTAGTCCCACGGCAGGTCTCCGATAGAACAAATTATTACTTACGTAATGCAAACGATTTGTCTATCCCTTTTTGTCGTACACAGTTGTATGCGGGTTCTTTCATACCGTATACAGTTAAGTTGTGGAATAAATTAAATATAGACATTAAACTATCTCCTAGTTTACACGTATTTAAATCACGTCTGATGATGGATGACGTTAATGTACCAAAATATTACAATGTAGGTACGCGCATTGGTCAAATACTT
>JARFOD010158202.1:0-26061 GCA_031763545.1 Mopalia muscosa | reverse complement strand
AATTTGTGATATTTTTATCAAAGTTATATATGAAAAATACACTTTGATAAAAATATCACAAATTTTGAGAAGGGCAAAACACTAAATGATCCATGAGATACTTTGATAAAACTTTCAAAAGTTTAGCAGAGGGCAGAACACAAGTTAGTTCTGAATGAATCATACGAACACCATATAGATGTGGAGCGGATATGAGCATCTACCGTCTCTAAACACACCATCCTGTTTACTATTTACTCTCCACGCTTGGTCTTTTAACACTACAGGCAAACTACAGGTCCCTAGCAATCTCACATGCAAAGTCATCATTATATATAAGCACACACTGTCTAGATCATAAGAGAATAAGGACAGTAGTTAAACAACTAAAGATACTCTGAAAGTAAATCTTAAACTAGGAACAATACCCTGTAACTTTTACAATTTTGGGACATTCCACAGAAATAACATGTAAGACCCCCGTGGTAAAGCTTATTTCTCTGTCCCAACTGCTAGAAGTTATATAGGGTAATTAAAATTTAGACTCAATTTGGATGGCTATGTTTCAGAATGTAAGTTTTTCTCACCGATTAGGAATAATTAAATAAAACACAAATTGAAAATGTTACCTTGGTTAATTACAAAAAAGCAAATAGATCTAAAATATTAGAGGAGAATTATTCAATATTGTAACAGGATCTAAGCCACCATGGCGACTGGTTATTAAAATCATTAATATTTTCTGAGTAAGAATTTGTTAAAGCAGAAATAAAACAATTCTAATTTAAAATATAAACACATCTTATACCTTTTATATCCAGCTTGATGGAATAAGTCCTAGTTTCCTTACACGCTAATTCCAATACTGTACTGATTACAACAACAACAACAGACTGAAGATCTACAGAGGAGTTACAGTAATAGGCAGACAACCCCATCAAACAAACCTTACATTGGCCGAGCACAGTGTCAATTGATGTCGGTCACAGTGTATTGGTACCAGGAGAGGTCAATCAGGTCGATATCTATCTAGTCGAGCTTCACCAATTAACAAGAAAGGACTGTGCACAAGCCCTCCAACATATCTTCTATTCTCCAGTCATCCGGCAATCTACCTTCGGTGTCTACAGAACCCTCTTCTAGATTATCACTGGTTGGCCTCTTTTTTCACAATTTCTCTTTTTCCCAATTCCACTCCATAACTGTTTATTTGCTTCAAAGAAACATTGCTCTTTACCCCTTATTTATCCTTTCTCAAATTGTAGAATTTATTTAAATGACAGAATTACTTTTGAAATTGATTAACGAACACCTCTAACCTTCATTATCTAAGACAATAACTAGTTATCTTACTTACATTGCCCCCAATTACCCCTCCCCTCACACAGACACACATATCATTTTCAAACCTACCTACCTACTTACCCCTATCTATAATATCATAAAGACAATAACCATAGCTAATCTCCTTAATTACATGAGCACAACCAATGTTCTTCATTAACTTTTTATGCATCTGTTTTACCCTGGTTATCCCTGATCCACCCACACATATCTTTTTGATCTGTTAGTTTATACTGATTAACACAGAGACACACACACAATAGAAATCAGGAATTCACATTCCTACATATAATCACCCATAGAAAAATATTTTCTGTTTTTTACAATATTTTTTTTATTATTAGTATTAATATTTGTCCTTTGTATGATCCACCCCTTAATCATTGTAATTGAAATAAATTTAATTAATTAATTCACAAGTAAGTTTTATATTGGACTTTAGAAAGTTTGAATTCTTGTTTAATTGCTTTTTATAAAGAGAATTATGAATCATGAAGAACTTTGATAATATTGGCTAATACTAACTGAAAATCCCTTCAATGAGTCTAAAATAAGTTTTGAGTGTTTCTTTAATGATTTTCAACATGCCTTGATTTAACTCAGAATGTTTTCTCTCATTACAGGAATAGTTTGTGTTTGTTACTTTAATAAAATAAAACTTGATGAAAATTGAAACTATCATCTACAACATTGAAACCCTCAACAATATACATATTTAGTCAAACATGTACTTAAAACATAACTGTTCAACTCAAAACAGATAAATCTTTAAAATTTCAGAGTAAAATGCAAATAATTAGATATTTTATAATAATTTGGGTTGGGCCCCCACTTTCACACCTGTATAGGAATCTGAACATATTTACACTAATGTACACTAAGCATATAATAAGTCCATATTACACATATCAACAGGTTATTTCAAATATTGACAGACAGATTTGTAAAAAAAAAAAAATGAAAAGAGATCCATACATATATTGAAATTTCTTCATTATTTGTGTGCAAAGTGGACACTTTCTCTGTTTATTCGAAGTTAAATACCACACTCGAGTTTATCACACTCATATGACAGCACACCAGCCAATTGCTTCAAGGCAACCACTCTCAATGTAACATGTAGACCACAATGACAAGCTACTTCTGACATCCTTGTGGTGTCAAGCAGTTGAAAAACTAGAATTGAATGAATTTATAGACAGTAGTTCACACCTAAAATATGAAATCAATTTGATTTTTGGTTAACATGCTGTACAGTGTACATCAAAAATTTCTGTTGTTTTAGTTTGGTAAATTTTGAATTAAATGTCAAAACTAATAAATCTGAATTTGTTTAGACTGCCAAATTTAAAAAAAAAAATAATAATAATTTAAGTGTGGGTTAACATCATTCTTTTGTGAAAAGATCTTGAACTTTTATTTCCTGAAGTAAATTTTAGTACACAAATTTTATTGTAGCAAAAAAAATTTTAAAACATTACCTGGACCCATTTAAGTCGACAAAATTTTGAGTTCAAAGATTTATTAAGCCAGTCTGTAAGTCACCTCTATGCTCAGCATATCTCACCTGGCAGCTCTTAAATAAAGCACTTGGCCCCAAAAAACAGGTTTTATTTGATTGATGTAGTAGTTAGTGAAGATATCCTGTAATTTGAACACATCTACCTCTTACATAATCAGCACAAAATGAATTCCTGTGAAAAGGCCTTTCATAATCTAACAAAGAAGAATTAAAAATACTCCAGGAATGTCTGCAACTGTCACTTTGCAAATTCCTGCAGCATCGTTAAATGTGGCATACATTTTTATTGGATTTATATTTTTTCTTTGTTAAGTTTATTTCCATTCTAGGATTCGGATATACTTAGTTATTTTATGTGCAACACAAACGTAATTGTAATGAGAAACCAGTCTATTTATTTGTCAAGTCAAAGCTGAACTTCAATCAAATGTTTTTTGGAATCATTTAGAAAGGACAAATGATAAATTTGATGTAAAATAAGAAAATAAAACTTAGAACAATGTATGTAAGTTTGCTTGAAACACTGAAAGAACAAGATTTAATAAAAAATGATAAAGATCATAATAAGGTAGATAAGAACTAAATTATTATTTTTTTTTTTAATTTTTTTTTTTAACATGCAGTATATAAACATGCATGTACATGCTACCGTGTCATTATAAGCAGAGTAAATATTTCTTGGATATTGAACGCCTGAGAAACATGAGATAGATAAAACATGATAATCTGACACTCCTATCATGGATTAACAATGTGTATGTATGGCAATCTCTAAATGATCTATAATATGACAACGTTGATTGACAAATTAAAGTTTACTTTCTGTAAAGTAGGATCAGACTGGGTTTTTAACGTGACAATAAAACGGCTAAACTGTCGACTATCACAACTCATTACTCACACCTGTTGTCATAATCATCGTTAATCAAAAGTAAAAACTAAAAACTGTACATAAAGAATTGCCAATGTACAGGAAAATGATATCCACTCGCCTCAGGCTCGAATAGAGACTATCTTGTTCAAAGAAGACAGCCCACCTGAGCGGTTAAAATAACTCCTCCGGTCAAAACAAAATACCTTATTAAAGTCATAGTACATACATGTGTCAAATATCACACAGAATCCATTGGAGCTTATTTCAATCAGAACTCAAGCAAAAGTCACAGTTTTCCTTTACAGTTTCCATGAGAAAATATCCAAACAGAACACCACCTATGATTAAATACCTGAGCATAGGACAACCAGGTAAAATGGAGAGTGACTAATGAAAATAAAAAAACACCGTCTGTTACAGAACAAATAACTACTGTTAAATTACTTTTGAATAATATCAGAGCCCCCTTTGATTAAGACATACTTAATACTCAGTATATACCTGAAGCGAATTCAATCACAAATGCACTGACTGAATTCTAGGACATCAATAGAGAATTGTAGCGCCCCGAGGTAAGAATGAGGAAATAGGGAGTACTGAACTCAAGCTCACAGAATTTGACCTGACACTGACCAGTGCTATGAAGAGGTCAGCAGAACTAGCCACAGTTACAATGAACATTACAATAATTACACATATAGACAAGCAGGCGTGACATACAGAGGCAACACCCCATTGATTCAAACAGGATGACACTGAAAGTGAACACTCCTGACATATTCCCAGGAGTATGTTTTGTTCACTAGTGGGTGAATTAAACGAAAAAAGTATACAAATGATGAAATTCACAAAAGTCCACTGCAGGAAAAAAAGAAGAAAAAAAATCCCAATAATATAATATAATAAAAATAGTTGATTAATTTTTGGAAAATGTTTTTTGTGAGATTACAAAATGCTAACCAAGTCCTATAATTAGATTATCTACCACAATAATGTATGGACAGTATTTGTAACACATATACCAGTACACCTTTATTGATTTTAATCTGACCACTGGTCATTACCATTTGAGTGGACATCGGTCAAATCATATTATATCAACTAGATAATCTAAACAGTGGTGTGTATGAGTGAGAACTAACTGACTCTGCCCTTCACATCCAAAAGCTGTCCGAGTGCCAGCCTCTATCAAGTGGTTTAGTATAATATATTTTGAATAAATGAAGAGTGAAAGTAGTATTAATATATGTACATTTTTATATGTAAAGTTGAATAGTGAAAGTAATAAATATTTAGACTTAATTTTTGTGTTTGTTTGATTAATCGTACTTGATGTTATTTCTTTCCTATCATGTGTGCGAACCACAGAGAAAACCATCAACAATGTCACTGGCAACTAACAATGACAAGACAGGACGCAACAGCAATCCACCTCATACAGATTGACTGTGTGTTGCCAATCAGTTTTTAGAGCACTACGGCAACAAGAATCTCGTTGCTAGCTGCTCGACGAATTGGCCAGGTGTTCTTCGGGATGGTAGTACCCATTCTATTAAACTGTACCACACCATGAATTATTTCCATCCCCAATACTTTATAGCTAAACCAAATTTTTCAATTCTCTTTTTCAGAGAAAAAAAAAAGCATGTTTTATTATGCTTGATTATTATTTAATTTGTGTTCAGCTCACAATTTACTTGCATGAGAATTTAAGAAGAAAAAAAATTATGTCTGTCAGGTTTATTAATAATAAAACAAACTTAATGAGTTTAGCACACAAAGGAATTTAACTGGAAAAAAATTATAGCACTGATTAACTTTCAAGTTTTCTTACAAAAATATTTTGAGTCAATTTACAAAGTTATGAATTTAAAATTGCTGTGAATTTGATTTAATTGTTATATAATAACAGATGTGGCACAAAAAATTCAGTAAATTCAGCTATGGATAGTTTTTGGCATAATACAAATACTTGTACCGGTAATCCAAAAGGAAGATTGCAAACCAATGCACATGTCTAGTTTCCAGTCCATTTCTTACTTATTTATTTTAATATCCCTAACTTTGCCAGTCCTGGTATCTTGACAGTCTAACTTGATTTTGGCCAGCATCTGACCAAACAAATTTAAAAGTTCTACATTTAAGCTACCAAACCAGCAATAAATCTCAAATCCTATCAAAACTTGTGGGTGAGTAAATAGCTTAAGTTGTTTGCCATAAGCATGTCCAGTTAATTACAGAAAACTGTGATTTTATTGAATTTGATTATAAGAGAGCTCTTTATTTATAGTCAGGAAAACTGTCGAAAACAAGACTCCTCAAAAAAAGATATGGATGACTCAAGCAGTGAAACAACAGGGATAATAGTTCTAACAGATCAATCATAGCTTTTCTGCATAATGTTGAAGAGTAACAAGGCGCTGCATTGACTAGCACATGACAAGCAATAATCTATTAATAATGAACAGAAATATGTTCAGTTAGCCATATTTAACTTGTCTTGCCTCTTTTTTAGTTGTTGTAGTTGTTTTCTATCAAAAACAGATTATATATATTTTGAACAAATGAAGAGAAAAATATGCTCGCCTCCACCGGGATTCAAACCCAGGACCTTTGGGACATATTGGTAAACTTTCTTTTAATTAAACATTGGAACATATGTCCTGTTTTTCACTGCATTTTAATTTAAAACAATTTTTCTGATTTTCTCTTCTACAATATCAATTATGAAAGCAGTTTGTCAACTTTTCCCAGTTTTAAGCCCTCATGTTTGCATTAAAATTGTAAGAAATGTTTTTTAAAAAGAATTGAAAAATGAAAGAAATTTCACAGATTGTTTCTGTATATAAATAATTTCTGTACTATTCAGCTTTAGACAGATACAAATACTTATCAGTTATATACAAATACATTCACTACACACACCGTGCAGATTAAGAAAACAAGAAACTTTATAATATATTGTGTATTACGAATAACAAGTAAAATGGATTAACCGAAAAACAAATGAGGCCAAGATGATGTAAACAGTAACATATCCTAGATGAAAAACATGTAGAAGAGAGGTATTTCCTCAAGATTATATTTCACTAAATCATCAAAATTTGAAAACCGTCTTATCAGTTAAGCCTCTTTTAATTAAGGAAGACTGTGTTTATTACACCAGATTTTCAGGAAAGTGGGAACATTTCATTTAATGTCCGGAATATAAAAGATACATTCCTTATGATCAGTTTATATGTACAAAACATGCACCATCCACATCAGATAGATTAATTTTTTTAAAAACCCAGGTAGTTTTGCTTTATGTATTAATACATAAGAACATGTTGATGAGAAACCATGCAGTACCTTTCACCAAAAATTTGATTTTCAATGTACTAAAAATAAATCCTAAAAATGTTCAATTTTCTTTTTCAGCTAAGAAGGTATGTTTAATACCGAAAAAATACAAATGACTAATTCCTGATACCTTTTCAATTTAATTTACCCATTTATTCAGTGATGACAAAGTCCAAAAACCTACTAAAACTACTTCAATGGGATACTTTGAACATCAAACAAGGTCAAATTCAACGACCAACATGATCAAATACTAATATGATGGTATATTACAACAACATCATTAACATCAGACTGTAGATTAGCACCATTATAGACCTTAACATCTTCTTGACAGGAAGACTGGTGAGACAAAGTCACCCAAGAAAAATCAATATGGCTTGAATTCTTCACAAGAGCTCTTGTTGATCCGAGAAAAATGTGATGAAGTCTGTATCATCTTTACATCCCACGATGTAAATCATGTCTCCAAGGCTCCTTGCCTTTATGTATATAGATTGGTATTGAAGCAAGTCAAGCAAAACCCACATCTTTCTAGATTGGGGACAGCAGCAATAACTACCTTAAGGACAACCTAATCAAATGTAGCAGACACCAGCACTGTAGTTCCAACAAAATTTATCACATGGGCAAGTCAAGAGCAAAGCTTTTGCAAACCTCAACCTAAAGGTATATATGTGACCCACTCCACCATAACACTAAGTAGCACAAATTGAAAATGTTGGTATATTTAAAAAGAGCATTGAACTACCTTTAAAATGATATATAATATGCTATAAAATTGACCAAGGTAGAGCTATTTTAGTACGACAACGGTGGCCTTTAGCAAAGAAATGCAGTGATTGTGGAATCAATACTTGTTTAAAATATGTTTTAAAGAAATTGACAATTGACAAGTAAATACTTGAGAAAAAATGAAGTGAACAAAAGTTAAATTAATTCTAAAAAAGAACAAGGTAACAATTCACATTTATCTCTTATCAAAATATAACTTTGATATAAATAAAACCTTATAACACAAACACAGTGCAATCAATTAAGAATAGATTACACTTGACCTAAAGTAGAAAATAAAATTCTAAAGTTAAAAATCCAATTTAAGATTTACCTATGCGTCGAGGATAGAACACCTTTTTAACTGTTTGATGCAAATGAAGTGAAGACTAAATCAAATCGGCAGGAGGTTATGACCAGTGATGACCGCTACGCTCCGGCACACATAAGCCACGGTCAAGATAACTTAACTGTCCTTATCTCATTGCAAGCAAAATCTTGGATTGGTCAGCTACTTACAAAACTATCGTCTTGGAAAAAAGAAAGGTGACCCGAAACAACGACAACACTATTGGCTATCTGATCCATACAGACTATCTACTGTATCTACATAAAGATAATAACTCTGATCAGTGTAAAATATTGTTATTAGACCCCAAAAAATACCCAAAGAAACTTTCATTTAATCACAGAAAAATTCAGACAAGTATAAGTATAATGTCTCGATTGACAAGTAAAATATATGTGGAGCTCTCATTTAAATCCTCAGCTTTGTATAAATGGCAAAAATAAGACAATAACAGTAGAAAGTCTTGAGAAAAAGTTGAACAATTAGAATTATTACTGTATCATACCCAGGACAGACCCTGTCCCTGTTTGCTTGCAGTACTGGTCACAGACTTGAGGGAACTAAATGCCCTGAGGTAATTCACAGATTTAACCCTTTCTTTTTGTGCCACGATGCACACCATCGATGAAGCGTGGCGGTGGTGAAATAGACGATGGTACGGTTGATCAGACAATAGTGACATGTCTCCGTGTATAAGGGGTCATGTCATTCGCACTGGACATACCTACACTATGCACAACCAACATTGAAAACTGGTCAAGCAGAAAAAGTGCTAAAGACGACAGACAATGCAGGAGTGTTTCATGAAGTTCATATCTATATGTCCTGTTAAGTGTTACTTAATCAACCCTGACTGGTTTATGAACTACAGGATTTTGCCCTTGCAAGTATCCAACTTAATTCAGCTTTTACCTGTGACCTTAGCCACAACCCCAATTTCACCTCAGTTAATACACAAAGACAAGACTATTAAGGCCCTTCAGAACAGATGGTAATTATTGCACTAAACAGACTACATTTTTAAGTCCAGACGATTTGCATGAAATCAGGCGAATATTCAAATATATGTAGATGAACTCTTACTTCCTTAAATCGATGAATATTAAAAGACAGGTGAAAATCAAATTGGCCCTGCAGCGATGTTCAATACAATCAACATGTCAGATCAAGGGGAATTCATGTACATTTGATATTCCTAAAAATTACCAAGAGAAACTGACCAGAGAACTGTGAAACTCTTGCTTTACATTCTTGAATCAGTAAGTTTATTCTTAATTTACATTAAACAATACTTCACCACTTTATTGCTGGGGGGAGAGAAACAGACTTGTTTACGGATTATGATTTCACCTGGCAATAAGTGTGCCACAGGGAAATGACTGCCCCAAAAGGCAAGAGGTATTGTGAACAAAATCAGAAATAAGCCACGTTAATATTATTTAAGATGATATCATTACTATTTGTGTATAAAAATTGGGATTTTCTTTACAGTGAGGAAAATAATTCAACAAACAACTCTATTTTTTTTTTTTACATCATATTGTTTACATTTGCAAATTTAGATGTAACAAATATAAACAAAATTTTCTAATTCCATTCTTTAAATAAAGAAAAAATCAGTATATTAGTACAAAATATAACAAATATTTGACATTAAAAAACTACAGTCACTCTTTGTTTGGTAACAGACAGGTAAGTGGTGGTGTATTGTTTATTTACATTTAGTGTAAACCCACAGGCATGTAACATACTAACTTGTCTACAACATCTCAATATATCCTGCCTATACCAAAGTTAGATCGGCTCGATTCTAGAATTAGCCTGGACTAAAATACCTTCAGAGCTTAGCTAAATTTGCTCCTCTAAAAATATATGTTACTACTACTGAGAAGATCGAGTAAAAACCAGTGGGGCCGTTTTGAGCGACAGACAAAACACAAAATACAGCTGACTGTGAAATGAAGGTAATCCACTATTAACCTTACCTTAAGTTTGGACGACATTCCATGGGATATTTAAACAGGCTTATTTTCTTACAAATGTTGCGACCTTGTTCAGAAACTCCAAGAATATCAAGTGAACTTGAAGGACACCTATGTCAAAGGACTGTTAGTTACATCCGTGTATAATGAGTAAGTGTTTCACACATATCAACCTGGATTTTAACCCTTATGACTGTTTGAGTGAAATTTAACGCAGATCCTTGATTCTGGCTGGAGTTCTATGGACATACCTGCAAAGGGGAAGAAGCTAGTTCCTGTCAAGGTCACCCAGGGGTTAAAGGTCAGAGGTGAAGATGGTTAGGCAAGCGGACGCAGGATGCTTGCTCTGCTCTCACTGACGGGACAAATAAGGTTTGGTGGGTTGGTTTGATACTTAGACGGCTGGTTGGCTAGCTGGCTGACTGACTGGCTGGCTATCCTTCTCAACTCTCTGACTTCATGCATTACCTTTACATGCAGATCCTGTTCACTCACTCTATCTCCTAACTAAATTCTAAGGTCTACACCTTTGTGTATAGGACCAGTCAGTGTTCTCTCTGTGCAAGCTTAATGAACACGATTTCTCTCTCAGCAAGTGCTTTGACTTTCTACCTATCCTTTGAGAATCTCTCACCCCTGAAAAATGTTCACTGGTTTATAAACCATATCAACCCTGAAACTTATTCATACGTTAAACACTATACCAATGAAACTTATTCTTACATATACCCATCGCTTCTGAAGACTTTGTACATGTTTATTTTTTTACACTACTTGTAAATATTTGTTCACAGAATTAAAGCAAAGAAAGGGTCAAAACACAAACAAAATTTTGTAGTAAGATAAAAAGAAAATGTTGAGATGTTTTTCCCTGACTATAGATATTTTGCTTATTTTTAAATATTATCACATTGCAGGAAAACTGGGACATGATGGATCACAACCAAATTGAAGACAAAAATAAAACTTTAAAGTTCAGAACCTCAACTACATTAAATCTCAACCTTTGACAACAGGATTCTACTGAACACACACCTACATACATGTAGCAGTTCACAGTAACTCGGAGCCAAGCACTTTCCGTTATCTACAAAGGTATACACCACAGGTACCCCACATCTGGGCAGACCTCAGGAAGTGAGTTACACAGACAGGCCTGTGCTGATTACAGCCGGGATTTTTTATTTCTTTTTCATTTTCTTACCTTATTAACAGACAGTACCATTTTTTTTATTTTTTTTTTTCATAAATTATTTGTTATTTGCTTGTTATCTCAAATAACAGTACGTTTTTTAGTTTCAATATCTGCGTCTGAATGAACATTAAGAGAGGCATTCTTGCAGTATTTAGCAGATATATTTAATTCAAACTGTAATATATCCCATAGAAATAAATCTTCACCTGACTTACAATGGTAGATCATCTAAATGTACAAAAAATTCTATAAGTGCCTTACAGGCTGCACATAGCCATAACAAAAGTTATGTTTTAAGCTTAATTCTCTGATTTTATTTTTCTTATTCTTAAATTATACCCAACATAGTTACATGTAACAATTAATGATGCAGCTAAAAAAATCTAAACAAGGCAGAAAATTGTCATCCAAATTTTGTTTCAGAAATTTTGCATTATAGTGTATTTTGTACAGTAATTAATTACATATGTGCACTTGTTTCATTGCTTCACGTTGATAATATTTAAGTACACAGTGAGTACTTAATGAAACCTTTGTTTACAATACGCTGAAAAACACACAAAAAAGACTTTTGACACAAGCCCAGTATATAATATATTAAGCATTGTAGTCTATAATAGACAATGAAAAAAGCCAAAATAGACACCTGTGATCAGATATACTCGAACCAATGAAAAGGGATTTTGTGTGTAACCCAGACTTTAAGCTATTTGAAACCAAGATTAATCACCTGAAAGTGTTAGTCATCCCTACGCTAAGTAACACTGTTTTAACCTAAATACTGACGTTCATTTCACGCTTCAGTGAACGGCAAGTGTCTTAATGACCCTTCAATGAAAATCATGACAAACTTTTTTTAAGGTTTTCGTCCATACTTCTTCAGTTCTATTTATTTTTTCTTAAATTCATTTCAATCATTTGAAGCAGTCGGAACACGCGTTGTCAATAGATTACTGTCCTTAGTTAATCATGGACCTAACTAAAAGAAAACATAGACAAACAGAAAAATTATTTTTAAATTCTTCTAGTGCTTGCTCAGAAATCAGTATTAATCCACAATTGTTATTTCATTTAATTTTAATTAAACTCTTTGTTTATTTTTATACTATACGGATAGTTGACAATTTACCTTCCACTTACATTATGTTTCTAGCAAGGACAACTCTTATCAACAATTATTAATAATGGTTTGTTTGATTTGATAGTTTGTTTGTGGTTTAACGTCATACTCAAGGTAATTTGACTTCTATGATTATGAATTGTGACAATTGTCCAGTGCACACTGTTCCTTAGTTAAAAATGCTTGAAAACCGAGAGGAAATCTGATAAAATCACTTCTGCGATTACTGGAGCCACATAGTAAGACTCACTCATACATGTATACCAGACATTGGACAGACTCGAACCTGTGAGAGGTAAATCAAAGTATTAAGGTAACCAGGAGGATATGATAAACCACTAAACACCAGGTTCCTTTACATATATCACTACGTGTCCGCCCAATGGGTGGAGAAAACATTTCTACGCCGCTGGCAACAATTAATGATAATTCGGACAATCAATACAAAGACATCACAAACAGATTTGCTTCGTGTTGTCCCTTAGTGCTGAGAGCACCCAGGTAACTACTAACAAGATGCTACCTTTGATTTTAGGTTATATTAAATTTGATGAATATGACTTTCAAACACATAACAATCTTTTCATAAATTACATGCATCATATTTTCTTCTATTGTTGACAAAAAATGTGTCTACAACATTAGTCTTTAGTGTTTAACTCAGAAAACCACAGAAAGTGAACAACAAATACATTACTCAAGCTTTCTTTCCTGCATCTTTCCAAAATTTAACAACCAATAGATATTCTCAATTGATTGATTGATTGATTAGTGTTTTACGCCACATTCAGCGGTATTTCAGCTAGATATTCTCGAAACAAACACAGGTGGCAGGCATGTACATGTACTATAGAAACCCATAGATCAGAATTTATCAAAATTAAAGTTTGGTAAAACTTCCGCACTTGATTCATCTCTTGAGAAATTTTAAACGGATTAGTATATAACACTATTGATAGATCGCCCCTATTTTTAATGACCAATCAGAGGCAAGCGCTCAGAAGGGTCAAGACTCCAGATTAATGATAAATCGTCCTATATTTAAGAGACGAATCAGAGACAAGCATTACAGATGCCGCAAGTTTGTTGGTTCATCATGGATTCTAATCGGTCATGCGTTACCGCCGAGACATCTAAATCCTTAGTATGTGCTACCAGTGACATGGACACTAGCAGTGTTAATGGACGCATCACAAACAGCTGGTCACATAAAGAACTGCCATAAAAATCACTCATCGACAAAACCAAAAATTTACCAAGCGCTTAATAGGTTTTGCCTAAGGGGACTGAATATCGAAATATTTTCTCTAATAATTTGCTGCAGGCCATTCTGGGATATGGAACATGTTCGTAAAGACAGAACCAACCATTCAGAGCTCCTACTTATTTAGGTAGGAGGAAAATTTTCTGAGAAATATTCAAAGAATAACCAGCTGGATAAAAACAGATAAATTTAGAACATGTTTTCATTTTAAGATATGGCTTCAAGGTAATTTGAGAATAACTTCATCATAATAGTTATGTTTAGCCCGATGGTATTAAAGCATTTGCACACACTTGAATAATTGACACTACAATCATCAAAAATTGTAGGTCATAATTGCTTGATCTCGTTACTTATGAAGTCGTCTAAACAAATAAAATCTTTTAATTTAACAACTTTAACTAAACTCAACTGGATTTAAAGCAGACATAGCTCAATGACTATGTTCGTTTCAATATGACAAGCATACATCACTAGTGCCAGGCTTAAACCCAGTGAATTTATTTTTTTGTGAATAAATAGGAAATATGACAGGTTAAATAGGTTTTATCACCTTTAAATCAAATATATTCCCTCTAAATTATTATACCACAGCATGCATTTCACACAAAACAAATGAGTTAATCCCAAGTAGTACAGTGAATGAAATACACTGTGGTCCTGACAAACTGACATACCGATACTGATTTTGAAATTAAAACATTGTAAGGATATATATTTCACTCAGACTAATATTATAGAAATAAATAAAGTATAAGCTGTCTTGAAACTCGACAGACAACAATAACAACACATGAATGTAGATCAAAATCCCTGGCTCACCTAACAATAGTATAGTCTGTCCAAAAATAGGGATTCAGTTGCTTAAAATACTCCCATACTTGCCTGTGGAGTGAGAGAGTCCCCCTGAACGACCCAATGCTGATGCTATTTTAGTAAGGCCTAGAGTATATATATCAAAGCGGGACTTAGCCAGTCTCCAGCTAACACTGTGTAACATTTGTCGTAAAATCAACCAACCAGGATCAAGAACTCAGATCTACCTATTCCCCGGTGAATAAAAGTGGGCTGAAATCGGATCCTGGCCCGTGCTCGCCTGCGTCATTTACTATTTTAAGCCAGGAAATTCCCTCCTCGATGTTAAATAGCAGTGTCGGATAGCTGACGTATGACGTCAACGGACTCAGCTTTGAGGGCAAAAACTTGTCTGCTGGCTGCTTCAGTGAGAGTGTTTGTATGCCACTGCAGTAGTACAGCCTCCAGCCATGGGGAAAGTTCTCTCATCTGACTGTGAACATGAAGGCAGCACAGCCTGTTTGTATGGAGAATACCTGATCAGTTCCTGGTAATCAGTTTCAAATACCTACATGTATAAATGTTAACGAAACTCCTAGGTTTAATTGGTATAGCAGCCTGAATCTTCAGTATTATGCCGTACTCTAGGTTTTTTCACTTTGTCAACAGAAGCAGGCAGTAGTTGTTATAGTAACCTGGATATGCAAACAAGCTCATAACAGAAACTGAACTACATATGTAAGAAG
This sequence comes from Mopalia muscosa, assembly GCA_031763545.1. Classification (NCBI taxonomy): domain Eukaryota; kingdom Metazoa; phylum Mollusca; class Polyplacophora; order Chitonida; family Mopaliidae; genus Mopalia; species Mopalia muscosa. The sequence continues at coordinate 10,775 of JARFOD010158202.1, read as the reverse complement.
TTGATATCTTATTGCAAGCCATTTTTAATTTATACCTTGTTAAAAAGGTTGAATCCTGGAACATGAACATTTGTGTAGTTGTACAGATTTATATCCTTTTTCGATATTTTTTAATTTTATTTTTAAGGTGTGAAAAAAGGTTAAAGGTGTGGCTCATAGGGTATTTATTAACGAATCCACATAAATAAATAAATGAAACATTCACGATGATGACTAACAAAACTGTGTGTTAAACAACATGAAAGTGGGAAATATTTGACAAATGTCAGATTTAGAAACTTTGCTTTGTACAGGAGGTCTCCCTTGAGAACATACATTTACATGTATTTAGTAGTCTTAAGGCACTCAAGGGGTTTTACTTACAAGAAAAGGAGTTATGATATCAACAAGACATTATGTGTGGAATTTACTTAATTAGTAACCTGTGTTTCAAAGAAAAAGGGAAATCCTTAAGCAATTTAAACTTCCTTGGCGGGGAAATTCAAGGCTGTTAGTCGACTGACAGAACTTTTAAACATTTACAATGAAAACTGAAAGGGTGAACAAGTACGTCCTGACATTTTGTGTGTTCAAAAAACAGGATGACATTATAAACATCAACTGAACCCTTAGGAGTAACGGAGGAGATACAATCTTACTTTTATAAACAGTTTTACATGTGTAACAAATAAAGCTTTATCCCTGTCAAGTTCTCCTTTTGACACAATATACAAACTTACAGTAGTTAAATGTTTAATAACAAATAGCAAATTTCTTCAATTTCCTCTTTTAATTTATTTATTTTTAATCTTATTTCGCCGTCCAAATTCAATTCTTTTCTTTATCTTTTTCTCATTGTAAAAATTGTCTCGCCTTTTTCTAATTTTGTGGTTTGCGTATGCAAGTTGTCATTTTTTTTTAAAATTTTAATCATTACATTACGCTTTAAATAATTAGCAAGTATAAAATAATCAACTTACATCACAGAAAATGAATCCTGAAAGTCACTTCTGTACATTGCTTATATTCTGCAATTTATTTCCACATGTCATTGCAATTCTTGGTTAACTCAACGTTGCTATTTTCAGCAATAAAAATAAATAAAGTCCGCTTCACTAGTAGATAATTTCTATCCAAATAGAACCACCAAATGAAATAGTTACGCCTACTCAGATAGAGAGAGAACGTTGGTCTTCAATAGTAATGGTGCTAAACATTATACAAGTTTGCCAGGTAAAGTACAGGTGGTCTAAACCATAATAAATGACCACTGATAAATTTGCACTTAAATATCAAGCACCAAATTTCACACTTTTACAACACCTCTTGATAATGTAAGTCCATCATCCCAAAAGAAACAACACATAAAAACCAGAGAGCCTTTTGTTTGTGGAGTACCACAGAAGACCAGTGAATGGTTGAATCTATTGTTGAACCCTATAAGGGGACATTTGAAGAACTTCTGTGTCTCACATAAAAGCAGGAAGATCTAATGATAAAGATCAACAAAATTTAAGTCTTGAACCGCAATTAACCATATACATAATCTGAAATTTATGTAAGAATGAACGTTCTTCATATGCAAAGCCTCTCTCCTCTGGGATGGAATGAAAGTAAAATGGATTCTTACCTGTTGTCTATCAATGACTTTTAAAGCTTAATGTAAATCAGCGTAATTGTGGTCAGCCAACAACTAGATTCCACACGATCTGTTGTTTATGTCCACAAGGGATTGTCATAATCCAGCTCGGGTGAAACTTCCCTAATGTTGACCAACGCGAGACACGATGTGCTGGAGCGTCAAATAAACACCCGTTATCTATCACATGTCCCAGCCTCTAGTGGAGCCAGACAGAAAAGAGAGCATGATGAACAGTGGAATTCCTGAACAGATTCCCACATAACCTAACACCACTCGATCGACAACAAGCTCTTGGGCAATTTATGCAATAGCATAAAGACAATGAGAAGAATAAGGACAAAGGGTAAAGAAGTCAAACAACAAGTAAACATCATGTCAAACTAATCAGGATATAACTGACCAGTGACCACAATCAAAGTCCCCTGAGAGCTAGTCTAAAAAAGGCTTATTATAAAATTGCGTATCAGAAATTCAATGACCAGTTTTAAACCTAAGATAAAAGCCTGCATTACATCATTAAAAAGTACATCAAATATAACAGCTCAGAAAAAAAAGGTGAAAATTTTTTTTGTTCCAGATATAACAAATATATTCCTTTTCAAAGATGGCATATAAGTTATTTCTTTAAAATCAATTGTCATTTGGATAATTAAGGGACATAACTACTCATCAAAATATCGCAAAATACAATCAATATATTTTTTACCAGTTGTACAATTCCTTAACAGTCATAATGTCCAGAAAATAATAATTTTTTTTAAAACAATTACCCTGATTTAATAGTTTTATAGCATTCACTCCTATAGAATATATGGCAAATGATAGAACAGTGATCAATTGATAAAATAGTTAATAAACCAGACTACAGGGATACCAAAGTCATTTATAATTAACCAAACTAACATGTTTATTCATTTATTTATTAAGATACATATTTATAAGTTCTGGTATCTATCAAATGATGGGAAATGTGCAGCGTATATTTTTTGATCACAGGCGGACTAATCAAATTTAAGTTAGTATATATCTTGAAGCTTGTCCGAAGCCATATTATATTTTCTGTCAGAATTATATATAACAAAATTATTGTAAATAATAAATAGTGACAAATAAATAGATCACATAAAATTCCCTCTACTAAAGATTTGTACTATTAAAATTACATTTATTTATTAATTAAGGTTTACTACCATAGTTATATTTCTCTTTCCTTCATTAACTGATATTCCAAAACATACTGAAAATACACAGGTAACCAGTTATTGAAAATCTCAGTGACCAGTCTCACTGTTATTTTTGATCAATTATTTTCCTTTACAATCTTGAACTGGAAAAGGAAATTGTGAAGGTGTGGCTTACATTGAACAGTCATTTTCTCAGATCTTTTCGCCCCCAAACATATAAAACCCTGTTTTATTGTTCAAATTTTAAATAACAGTGATGGGCCTGGGTTGGGAACAGCCCTAACAATAATCAAAGGGAGGGCACCAATGTGTGGGAAGGACCAGCAAGTTTAACTGTGTTGTCCTTTTATTCTAATGAAAAGACTGCACTTGAAAACTGACAGATTAAATTGAAAGGGGAAACCTTTTATACTCATATGCACTAATGTGCATCATGAAAACCAAACGGAAATTATAGCTTTATATCATAGCTCCTGTTTGGAAATTACTTTAAAATTGATGCGGAAGACATATTGGGTGTGACAGTGCCCACCCATGTCATAGCCATTCGCTTCAATATTTAAATTTGAAAGTAAAAAGCAAAATTACATGAAAAAATCTACAGTAATTGAATCTAAAATTCATGAGTAATGTACAAATAACTTAACTTTACAATAATACAAGTTCTACTGACACAGTAATACAAGTTTTTTTTTTTTGTATAATTATAGAAATAAACTAGATAAATTAGCGGGAAACAGTTAAAATATAAAAGACCAGAGTAGACATCACATTAATAACTCAGAGAAAATATCATAATAATGATCAAATTTAGAATGCTAAGCATCACTGCACGACTTACATTTTCGCTGTCTGAAACCAATACAAATCATTTTAAAGTTAATATTAACTTTAAAATGATTTGTATTGGTTTCAGACAGCGAAAATGTAAGTCATCAGCCATTTTAATAACTGTTAATTACATAGCGAGAACTTGAACCAATACTGCTGTTAAAAACTCACGGATTGCCGCCTCACTGAGCAATCCTAAATTTCAAATTTCCGTACATTTACACTGCAAGGCTATTGAGTTGATCGTGAGGTCATACATAGCCTTAGGGGAGATTAAAAGGTGACAGCAAAGAACAAACTCTTCCAGAAATATGGCTCAAAAATTACTTTTAAATCTTACAATGTCAACATCAAAATTTAGTAAATAAGTTTGATGAATTACCTTTCTTTTTTTTTTTTTCCAACGATTAAAAACAATTATTTTATTAAATAATGACTTGCTTATAATGTCAAAGTGAAGTGATGTTCATTAAAACTACACAGATCTTAAGGCAAGAGTTGAAACATTTTTTTTAAGTTGTCAGACAAGTAGCATGTCTTGTTCTTTTAGCAAACAAATCATTAAACATCAAAGTGACATTAAACTAAACTGTACTATTAGTTTCTGAAAAATGGCATTTCTGTTATATATTGACAATTTATGCAAATGACATATTTGCATTTTCCTGGTTAGTGTTTAAGCAAAGAACAGAACTATTTAACAGGAAACTTTTTTGTTAATTCACAGGAGACAGTAGCATGTACTCAATGTTAACTTTAGAATTATTTTTTTGAAATTTGGATGTAGAATGTCAAATAACGAGAAATCAAAATTATGTCATATTAGTTGAATATTATTTAATATTTGTTTTAAATTTATCTTTAAATGATATGAAATAAATTATGATATTGATATATACAGTAGAGTTCATTATTTTATTGACAGCAATATTTTCACATTGAGGTTGCCTCACCTCTATTTGACCTTGGAACTCAGTGACATGACCTCACATGTTGCTAAGAAGTCTGTCGCTATGATTTTGCTGGCTGATGTCAATTAACGGCGGGTGGCCTGTGCTGTCCGTAGTCAACTGACCATCAGGTGACCAGAGCTAGCCTTAGGCCGTGTCTACCTTTACCTTTGTCATCAACCTGCCATTAATTCTAATACAAAAGCACTTAAAATTTTCAGGTCAATTGAAGCATTTTGGACACACTTTTCGCCCAAAAGGAAATATTTATGCTTACAATTAACTAAATCTGTAACAAGAACCTTTTAAAAGAAAAGAAAGAAGGTTGTTCTATTGAACTTCTTCTTAAAATATAGATTATTTCTGCTACCAAATTTTCCACAAAAAATATAAACAGTAGGAAATTATTTCCATTGTGTTGAACATCGTACTTGATGACATTTCACTCAGAGGGCAATGGTTGATTGTTGACGTTTGATGGAAACCAAAAAAACAACCCCCTGTGATAGTCACAAGCGACGGGAAATTTTACTTTTATACCCTTGGTTGGGATACCATGACCAATAACTTGGCCTAATGTGCTTTATTGAAAAGGGTTCCGTAGTCTAAAGGGCTTCCAAATGAACCATGGCCTGTCTACTTTATAGCATTAAAAAAAACTATTCTCAGCTAGGGTGATAGTACATGTTGTTGTTGCTGCTAATTATCAATTTATGACAACCTCACATTAAACTACTCAGTCTTGTTTTGCGTAACAAATCACAACATGATATAATATTGTTGATACATATTCTGCTTAGACAGATATTTCTTGAATATTCATTAATATAAGGATCAACTCATATTACAGGTTTTTACATTTGAATCCCATATTTCATAATTTGTCTTTACAATTTCCTCCTTAACATCTGTTATAACTACAGTAAGATTAATTAAACCATTATCAACGTCTCTTTCCTAAGACACTGAAGTACAAAAGTACACCTGTCCGACTGCATTTAAGTATAATTAAGGTAAATTATCCTTGGCTTACCTTGAAGTATCCACACTTAGGTACAAAACTTAATCAGTCTACATCTAATACTAACGATGTAAATTGTGGTTTAACCTAATTAACAACTCAGATATTAAAGTCAAAGTAAAACTGTTCTATTTAGTCATGTGTTGGTAAATGTTTTATATTTTAAACATACCGGTGGACAGTGCTTCACTACAACACAATAGCTTATCTAAACCTAACTGGAGCCCCCTAAAGTGAATGTATGATGTCAGGCCTTAAATTAACTTTAGGGGATTTTGACAGAAGTTTTTGAATGCAGCCACTCAATATCCACAGGCTGTGTCCTGTATTCTTCCTACACATAGACTCATAATACATATCTTATACACAATGTGGGACTGTGGGTTACAACTTATTGTAATACGGAAGATTTGTTTCAATACCGTTATTATCTCTTTTAACAAACAACTTGTTAAAGCTTCACCTTTAACATGTTAATACTCCCAACAAGCTGTATTAATCACCTTTTAGAATGTATTTTCCTACAACTTTGTAATTATTGTTATTGTCTAATAGACTTCTACAGATATATATTTACACTCACAAATGTCTTATCAATACCCCTGTATCCGCGTTTTTTTATTTCATTAATCATTAGGTATATGGAGTACTTTACTAAAACGATAATAGTTGATTAAATCAGGAGCTTGAATCTGTTTAACGCTCTTCTTTAAGACAACTATATAACTCTCAAATATAAAATTTTATTTTCAAATTATTTTGAATGTAATGTTTTATGAAGGTCAGTAGAAGCAGAAGTGTGGGTAAACAAGATTATTAACAAGTAGTTGTATAACAATCTGATCAGGTCTCCTACGTCAGCCTGATCTGCTTCTTATTGTTACAGACTATAGCATGGACAGATTATTGCTTTATATACAGAGCTCTTCAAGCAATAACCCTGATGAATTCCACAACAGCACAAGTATGGTATGTTAATTAAACATGGCCGGGGCTTTATGTCTGGTTACAGAATTGTTGTTATTCAGAAAGTAACCTTTCTTCATAAAACACTTACAAGTTCTGGTAAGTTGTAGTAATTTGGAAACTGATTTATTAATTGATTGATTGATGTGTTACTCTGTGCTTAAAGGTGTATTCCAACAATAATTGACACTAGAAAAAAACATAAAATGTGAAGAATTTTCACACTCTTAGAAAGTAAATCTTCCTCCAGTGCTAAGCAAGGACAGTATTGTATCTGTTCAAACAAACTGCCCTTAGGCAGAGGGAATTCTGGAGCTGTTCTGTTTGCTTAAAATGTAATATTACAATTTAGGCCATGTCAATATATAATAATGTACAAGCCTAATCAATGGTGTATGTAAGCAAATCCACGCCCCCACACATTATGAAATTCCTTTGAAAATTCACCATAAAGACACAAAATTTGTCAAATATTTACAAAAGTAACTAAGAGAATAAAGTTACAGATTTTCTCATCAAGTTATCCAAATGCTAAAGTACTTTCCTGTAATGAAGTAAGAAGCCATATTTCTTTCCTACATGAAACAATGGATAAGAATAGAAGAGATAGTCTCATGAACAAAAGCGATTAACGGAAACTTGGCTGAATTATTTCAGCAAGCAACAATTTTTTTTTCACCAGGCCCTTTTCAATCTCTTTAGTACTAGTACATGTTGAGTAATGAGCCATATTTTAACAAGACTCAAGGCACAGACGTCAGCGGCCATTGTCCCCGTTTCCATTGTTACGGCCATTGGTGTGTTTTCATTCAATAAAACTCTATGACCGATCTAATGAATCTAGGTAGCAGAGCGGGGGCAAGCTAACCAGATTACTGCTGGGACTAACGTCAGACCCTCCATAAAGGACGAGAAAAATGGAACAATAGACCTGATCATTTACAATAAGTTCACCATGTTTAAAACAAAACAATTCCCAGATAGATGCTAACAGCTATTGTTGTCAAATATCATCAACATGATAATATAAGCGTATTAATAGAAAATATTATATGTAAATAGTTTAGGGATACAATGAATCTTTACATTTTTACAGAAAAAGGCAATTTCTATTTTCAAAATCTGAATAGACTTAATCTATTTCTCAGTCTAGCCCCAAAAAACGTTTGTCAAACTGGCCATTTTTAAAGACAGTTATTAGGCGAAATATATGACAGCAAACTAATAAGTCTAAAATCTGTAAGCAGAGTTCTATAAAACCGTATATATATCAACAGAATTAACAGAAGGGAAACTGCTGTATGTCACTGACCACAAAACCAAGAAATTGTCAGAATATAAGTAGGCTGGGTGGTATGGCAAACCTGTATGTAGGGTTTACTCTACATGGGGTAAGTATGTTTATATAGCGATGGCTGAGAAAAAACAACAGGGTAATGGAATTTGATCGGTTGGTTAATTTGACGGTCTGCGGCCAAAGTTGACAAGGTTGTTAATCAATAGATAATTAGAGGAGTGCACATAACTGATTAGATTTCAACCTCATTTATTCCAGGTGACATGGTAAACCGATACCTGTAACTATGTTAGAGTTAGGTCAAAAGAAAACCCTGACTTCCTTTGTGTGTTTATTTCAATTGAGAGTTGTAATCTTGCTTAATACACTGCCACAAGGCCAGATGTGCTAGTCAGTAAACACACAGGCATCTAAAATTGTCCTTACTTTTTCATCAAACAAAACGTCTTTTTTTGTTTTATATTTTATACTTAATTATCAGACAAATATAATTATGATATTTGACTTATGGCAATACACGATCAACACATATTTTATATTTGATTGTAAATTGACTGATTTCGTTTGGTTTAGACGGGACTTCCTGTTGCCCGGGTGCTCTTAGGGAGAAAAGGCAATATGAAATATCCTTAGAACAGTCTAACACTCCAAGCAAAGAAACAGACTTATTTCATCACATTTCAAACAGCTAGATTTATTTTGAATTCCTTAAGTAGCATTAAGAATTAGATTGTTTGTTTGATTGGTGTTTAACATCGTACTGGTATTCATTTATATGACGACGGACACAAATACAGAACATCACAAACAAATATGCTTCCCGTTACCCTTTAGCTCTGCGAACACCAGGGCAACTGAAAGCAGCCTCTTTTCTCTCCTCTAACGATTGACCGAGGAAGCCAAGGGAGTATTCTGCAGGGCCATGGCCCACCAGCTCCCTCACGGGGCCATTTCAGAAGGTTTGTTCGTTTGTTTGTTTGATCGGGATTTAATGGCGGGATCAAATCGATTTCACTTATATGACGACGCATTGTTTACTTCACACTGTTCCTTGCTTGATTACGGTAGAAACCCGAGAGAAAACCTTGTAAAATCCATCCCCTGCGATAATTGAAGCCAAATCGTGTGACTGACTTATATAACTGATATAACAGGATACTCGATCCTGTGAACAGTAAATCGATTGATTTGTTTGCTTGGGGTTTAACGTCTTTGTCAGTGGTATTTCACTTCTATGACGACGGATTATCCACTTCATACGGTTCCTCGTCTGTTAACGTTGTAAAACAGGAAGGAAACCTAGTAAAAAAACACCCCCGTGATTGCTGGAGCCACATCTTGTGTCTCACTCATATACCTGATGGTCGACAGACGGACTAGAATCCGTAAACGGTAAATCAAAGTAAGAGTAGTAAGCGCACACGCTACCTCTAAGCCACGGCCGCGGGCCAGTAAATCGAAGTAGTATTAGTAATTCCTTGTACTAAATATTAACATTTTGTTCCTAAATTGTTAACTTCTCTCTCACACACCTCCATCATATCATACAAGAGAAACAAAAATCTAAGGGGTCTATTGTGGCCCGTCATTAAATACTGCTGATTGAATGACAGACTGTATTTTCTTTAGCCAATAGTTTTATTCCGAGCTACAGTTCTTCATTACAACCCTTGGCAGATTAATCACATATAAATAGAATTATAGCTACGCCGCCTGGCGAATAAAATCGACAATATTCGAATTAAATCCGTGATAGCATATGTTAAAGCACTATTGGTGTAAATATGGAGAGTAAGTGTCTGTAAGGGTGGGTAAATATGCAATTCTCGCATTGAGCTTGTTAAAATGCCCCAAACATATCACTTTTTTGGCAAGACTTCCCGCTTTCATTATTGACTATCGCCGTCATTTTTATTCCTCTTGTACCACATCTGATCGGTTGCGTCTCAAGCGTCCAATCAATCGTTTGGAAACTGATTCCGATAATATGCGAATAGTCTGCCAAGGGTTGTAATGCAGAGTAGCTCGTAATAAAACTCTTGGATTGCGAAGATGACCTGACTGAGGTTTATAAATTCCATATCCTTCGTATCGCTGTCTCAAGTTTTCAGAAGGAGAATCTGTTTAATCTAATAAAGCGTTACTGAGCTTTTGATTAAGGAAATTGTTAGGAGTTTTGGAAAGAACTGCATTACTTTGCTTCAGAACAGCATAACATAGGCCCTATGTATTCATTTGTACAGTTGGAAAAAGCAGTATGGCAATATTCCGATTAGCTCTAGTAAACATCAGTCTGGTCAATGCCCTGGCCGTATGGTAAACTATAGAGGAAAAACAGCCACGGTAGGTTCAATAATCAAAACTTGATCTTCTGAAGTATGATTATTGATGAGAAAGGGATCGTTTACTTTGTAGTAATCACAAAGCCGCAACTATAAAAATTCTCAGAAGTGTATCATGCACTGCGATGCAGCACAGCAGTGGATACTGTAAGACACCTGTCTGTGGTAGCGAGTAATTGGGAAATAAGGATTTCTTTGATTGGCTCATACTGTAAAACCAAATGTGCTTGTAATTGACAAAGATTGGAAACCTTGGTCAGTTGTATCTCTTTTAATTTATTTTATATAAACCGTCGCCGGGACAAGTTCAATACATTTATTCAACAGTTACGATACAAAGAAGAAACACACACTTCAAGCTGTAATGTTATAGATTTTTTCTCAACAAATTTTGACAAACAGGTTTTCATTAATATATTAAAACAATAAAGGTGAAATGAAATCCGAATTAGCGCATCTATTCAATCAGTAAACAGCTTGTACGATTGTTTGTTTGTTTGGTTGTTTGTTTGTGGGGTTTAACGTCGTACTCAAGATTATTTTAATTATATGACCACGAATTG
>JARFOD010158191.1:0-12137 GCA_031763545.1 Mopalia muscosa | reverse complement strand
CCTGATGATGGTTTGATAATAAACCGAAATATTGAGTCAATATGAATTTTTCGTCCTTCTTTGGAGTAGTCACCTTTACTCTATTATATGTTAAGCTTGTCAGTGGAAATTCTAATATTATTTTCTTTATTATCTCCAGCGCTAACGTAGCGATAAATGTGGCGTTGGCATATTTATGACATTCTTAATTTCCGATAAATACTAAACAGTTTTTGTCAGAACGAGTTGTTTCATTCCGATAACCATTTGTAAAAACGTTGGATTGGGTTTCTAAAAAAAATGGACCATTGATGCTTTAGTTGGGAGATGATAGACCATGCGACTAATGATATGTGATTAATTTTGTCGGTTCTTTGTTTTTCTTTCCCGTAAAAAAAAAAAAAAAATATATACCTGAGCCTTATATCCGACAAGATAAATATTTTACCGAATATTGAAATACGTACAATTCTTATATATGTACTAAACTCGTTTAATATTTGTAAATACACAAACACTTCTGTATTGTATGCAAAGGAAATTTGGGTAAAAGTCGTAAAACCCCAGCGATTTTCAGTCAAAACCCCTTTTAACGCCAAACGTTTGATCTTTCACGTCGATATTATATCACAGTATATTGTTTTTAAAATTGACCAGTGATAATAAATTATAATTTACGTTGGATTTACAATAAGCGTCCATAACATTTTTGTATGTGGTGAGGGTGGACCCAGAAAACGTTAATAAAAAGATTATATTAAAAAATTAAGTCAGCCCTGGTTCACGCATATTTACACTAACACTGAACTTCCCAGCCATGCTGGAGCACATTCCTTTACTATAAACTGATCCGGGTGGACCCGGGTGAAGAAAAAATTATAGAGGAACACATAAAAGTCTGGTATGTAAGAATGTATCTCTAACGTAAGCTTAACACGACCACACATCTAGTTTGGGCTGAAGAATAAAGTAAGCTATCATGTTGTTCAGCATGTCAGTCATTACACAACGTACGAGTGTGTTATGAGGAAGTGCGAGGTTTAATGATAACAACACGGAGTTAACGCGATAATCAACGATAAATACTGAGATCGCGTGACAAGTGATTGTAAACTAAAGATAACGAGCGATAGTTTCGTATTTTGGACTAACTATAGCGAAACCATAAAAATCATGAAAATGATAACGTTGAAAGTAGTTATTTGTAAATATAATTCTTTTATTTTTAACAAAATATCAGATTTTACGTCTATGTTTACTGCATTTGCTTTGTGAAAATTGGAGATAAAGTTAATAAAAATGCACATTATACACGATAAAATTACAGTTTTCGCATGTTTTTTAGAATAGAAATCAGACAAGCATAAAGCGCGAACAAATGATAAGATTGCATTTCTACTCACACCATTTGTGCATGTTTTCTTTAACATGTCACATTTGATAGAAAACGTCTTTCGACAAATGTAGGTTTCAGATGCTTCTCCAAATACAATACCCTCTACAAGCGAATAAATGTCAATCAACTGCTACTGAAATAATTTCGGAGATCATAATCTCGTCACGTTTTGCGGAGAATAAATTTTAACTATTGATTTATTTCATGTTAATGACAGCGACATGGTCACGCCATGGAAGGATGTGATTTAATTTGTCATTCAAGCAATAGTAAAAACGCAAAAAGAAACAAAGCAATAAGATTTTCAACATTTAAGCTCTGGTTGTCGAAATCAGCACCATATAGTATGTTTAATTGAATTGATTGGTGTTTTACGCCGCGCTTAATGATATTTCACTTATATGACCACGGTGTATTCTAACAATAATTTTCCTCCAGTGCTTAGTAAAGAAAGCACAACCAAGATAAAAGTACCACATTTACGAACGTCTCACTATTTTCATCTACGTTGTGAAATTTGGTTAACGTCACTTCACGAGAAGATACCGGGGAAATAATAACGTAATGACTTAAAAAATATATGTTTGGGGGTATAACTATAACTAATGTCATGTTAAAATTTTATACCTCGGAAGTTATATCTTAATTGCTTCAAAGGTAAAAGTAAACCCCTTTTACGAGATGGTCAATACTTTAATATACGTGCATACAAATTTAACTAATACCACCTTAAACACTGATACCTCGGAAGTTATATATTAATGCTTCAAAGATAAAAGTGAACCACATTTAGGAGCTGGTCAATAATACTAGTATACGGTCCATACCTTAGGTAAATATAACAAAATCACAGACCTATTGAGAGGCAGGGTGCGTGGGGGTGATGGGGGTGAGTTGGGTGTGGGGTAGTGGTTATTAAGATGTGCTTAGGTGGGCAAGAGCGATTGGACTCCTTGGAAAATAACTGGCTGAAATATAAGCGAAATGATTTTCCAATATGGCATTAAACACGAACCAAGCCCACCCTATTTTATAGGATTGCTCTATACTGCATATAGCTGGTAGCCATATACACATATAAGCAGAGAGCTGCTAAAACCATCTCGTGTTGAAACACACTATCATAGATCACTTCACGCTGTGTTTGTGTTTGTTTAACAGGTCGACTGACAGTCATATTATTCCACGTAATGAATTCTGCTCACACTCTAGTTATCAAATATGATTTCCGCTGCTGATTTTTTCATTAGCACCATACTGTGAGAAGAATAGCTTATGGCTTTATACGTGATCAAATGTGGAAATTCTGAGTGAAACAGTTTTGGAGTTTCGTCAAGTGAGTTCTGGAACGAATTGTCTTTAAACAGACAATCTGCGCCTCTTTCTTTCACAATGTAAAGGCTTTGCCGACTGGACCTAACGTATGGACATTTTAGCAGGAAATTAAACGTGCTGATACATCAATCACAGAATATGTGCGATTTCTGTAAACAAAGAAATATTTTCATTTCTCTATCCATATTACATATCTCATCGATCGTCGATTGTGTCGTGTGGCAATTTATTGTTACAGTATACACTCGTATAGAAAGGTGCACTAAAATAACCATTAACGGTTCTTCAGCTAATTGCCATTTTATTGTTCTGGACGTAATCTTTTTATATCAACTGTAGCTAGTATGTTTTCCTTTGTTCAATTGTCTATAGGGGTTAATATAAAACCATCAGATAACCATTATTTCTGAGGGTTCTGACTGATTGGTTGAGTTTTTGGTGTTTATATTCTTGTTCGGGGTATTTCACTTAAACGCCGCAGATGAACTGTAACAAAATATAGCCACACGACGCAATCAGCGACCGAGACCGTATTTGTTTGTTTGATTGAGGTTTAACGTCATACTCAAGGGTATTTCACTTATATGACGACGGAGTGTCCAATTCACACTGTTCCTGGCCTTGTTACGGGGAAAAACCGAGATGAAATCTCGTAAAGAACACCCCCGCCATTGCCGGAGCTACATCTTGTGGGGCACTCATATACCTGACGGACGTACTCGATAAGAAAGCTTAGAAAGCGCATCGCTAACCACTAAGCCACGATCGCGGGCACACGCGATCGAGACGAAATGTGATGCGAATGGAGATAAGAAAACATTTGTTTTGTTTACCGACGGAGGATTGTGAAGGGGATTCCTGTTGCCCTGGTCCTCTCAGAGTTAAAAAGCAACATGAAGCCGATTTGTTTGAGATGTCTGTGTATTACGTATTGTCTTTGTTTGTTGCCCGGTGGTGTCAATGACCATTTCCTTCACCCATTGAGCTGGCACACTTGCGTGTGAGGGATTAATCATAAGTAGGGAGATAAACCCCAATCAAACAAGAAACTTGTAAACGGAATTCGCAAGTATATTCTTGGAGTTAAGTCCGTACATCATTCGCCTTGTAAGCAACACAATAAATGGCATAATTTATACTAAACGATTGAAGAAACCATAGGACAGTTAACCTGCTCGATACGTTATCCCGAAGTACTTGTTGTTATGCAACCTGTCGCTACAGTACAGGTATATTAGATTTTTGATCGGTATATAGGCATAAAGGCCAGTTAAGCTTGTTTGTTTAAATGCTGTTCAACGTCATACTAGGTATTTCCCTTATATGACGACGGACTATCCACTTCACACTGTTCCTTGCCTATTTACGGTGGAAAACCGGGAGGAAACTCGTTAAAACGGCACCCGCAATGGCCGGAGCTACATCATGTGACTCACTCATATACCTGAGAGTCGACAAGCGGACTCGATCCTGTGAACGATAAATCGAAGTAGAATTAATAAGCGCATACGCTACCACTAAGCCACAGCCGCGGGTGTCTGTACGATTAAAAAAACAATATTTTGCAGAACCATACATTAATTACACTAAGTGTGATATACAAAGTATGCAATTATTGATTTCATGTCCGTATACATAGAGCACAGAAGTGCATAAACTATTGTAATGCTGTAGTCAGATATTGATCCGGATAGTTGGATAAAATATTTATGTTTTTAGACATTATTAACCTTGACCTAATAACCAAAATGAGGCTGGTGAGATTTTAATTAACACACTATATAAAGCCTGTGACAAAATTAGACCACCTGTCAAAATTAAAAGCTATTAATCATTATAATCTATAACCGGAAGTTCAAGTCAAGATGCAACAATCCCACTGATGGGGAAACCATCGTGCTTGCATAGCGCCCCCTACTTCCGGCCTGTGACAAGAAATCGAAGGAATCTCAAAACGGCTCGTTAACTTGTCAATCAAATTCTAACAAAACAATGGTAAATTGACTATCAATTTGAGTACTATTTATATATATGATTGCCACAAATACAATTGGTAGAAAGAAGTAAAAATAATGATTATGGAAAATAGTTCACATAGGTTGATTGAATATAGGCCGAATGACCATTATTTTATTGCTAAGATTTGAATTAAAAAAAACACGAATAAAAAAAAAAACCAAAAAAAAAACCAAACACACCCTTCACATCGCAACTATGCTATTCGACTTTACGTAACGCGGTGTCCCTTCTCAGCTATCAAACATTGTTATACAAGAAAACTTTGTGACGATATGTTTTTAAAACTGACAATGGCTATATTGATAACAATCCGCGCCGAGGCTATTTAATTTCCTCTCTTAATATTCGGAGATAAACTTGTCTTTCGTCAAAGTTTCTGATCAGCCATTAATTAGACTTGACGAGATGTAAAATTAACGAATGTAGACCAACAAAGCGTTTGATGTTTACCAATATAACGCCCTGTAGGGATTTAATCCAACAGGCGACTTTCTAAGATCACCAAATAAACATACCCGTTGCACGACACAGGGTCTTCAATCAGACTCATCTGATAAAAAACCTTGCTACAACCATTTGATACCCGGATGGTGAAGCGCCATCCAAAATGATTTTGTCTTGTATTTCAATTAGGCGTGTCCAGAACAAAGCGCGGTGGAGATAGGATCGAGTAAACACGCACTATCAAAGAAATACAGAATTACTGAGAATAGAAAAAAAACCAATGGAAAACTAACACATTTTCGGATTAGCTGGTTCCAGTAAACGGAGAGTCTTTCGACGGAAAGATATCTCCGCCAAAAATTTACGAGTATACATCTATGTGCGTTTATATGCTAGGTCACTTGAGGACCTTCTAGCCGTACATTGCTTTTATCCAAGCTGATTTCCCCCTTTTGGCCTTGTCCTCTGGTTAAGGGTAGTTTGTTTGATTGTTTGTTTGTTTGATTGGGGTTATACGTCGCACTTAAGGGTATTTAACTTATATGACGACAGATTGTCCACTTCACACTCTTCCTTGCCTTATTACGGTGGAAAACCGGGTGGAAACCGCGAAAAAAACAACCCGCGATATCAGAGCCACATTTTGTGCCTCACTAATATACCTGATGGTCGACAGTCGGACTCGATCCCGTGAACGGTAAATTGGAGTAGGATAAGGAAGCGCACAAGCTACCTCTAAGCCACGGCAGCGAGACCCGGTTTGTTTAAAGAATAGCACTACTGTCTTTTCTTAGCACTGGAGGAAAATTAACGTTCCAACAATATGGAAATGCTTCACATCTTGATTGTGCCAGAGTCAATTATTGTTCAAATACGCCGCCTTCATATAAGTGAAATACCTTTAAGCCCGACGTATAACACAAATTTATCTATCACTCAATCGTTCTGGCATACAGGTTAAATAACATAGCACCTTTACCCACACCGCAGAGTTTGTGACATAGCCTCTTTTCTCACATTGCAGATTTAGCAACATAAATTGGTTTAAACTTGTTTATTGTACAAAGTCACATTAAGTACAAGATTTATTTCTTGGCTGGTTTTCATTAGATAATAATAAATTGGTACATACATAGTAATATATCATGATTTCATTGGACAAAAGGATCTAATAATTTAGATATAGCAACATAGATTAAGACAGAATAACAGTTAGGGACATAACAGCTTTACCCACATTGCAGACTTAGCAACATGAATTTGGATAATCAAATGTTCCATTAGGACGTCAGGAGGAGCAGGTGCAATACATGGAGACATTTGAACATCCCTTAACCGGCGTGCTTTCATCAGCGGTGAAGTTATCTGATTTGGATTAGGGGTTTAAAACGTTGAGGCGTGTCTAAGTTGCCTGACAATGACCACTGTCGTCAATTTGATAGCTAGTCAAAATCGGAGCCACAGCAATCGGCACACCGTCATGTGAGTGAAATGAACTTGAATAAGGCATTAAGAATGAGAATCCCACTAAATAATCTTATGTAATATTATTGATTAGCCTTAAACAAAGTGTGACGTCATGTACTTATCAGATTAAAGGTTAAAAGGTCTTCAGTTTCATCCAAAATGTGCTAATCTCAAATCATATAGAGGCCCACGGCCGTGGCCTAGTTCCTTTTCTAAGCCTACTTCGATGTACCGTTCACAGGTCTGTCTGCCAACCCACAGGTCTGTCTGCCAACCCTCAGGTATATGAGTGAGTCACAAGATGTGGCTCCGGCAATCGCGGAGGTGGTTTTACGAGGTTTCCTCCCGGTTTTCCACAGTAATAAGGCAAGGGACAGTGTAAAGTGGACAATACATCGTCATATAATTAAAATATCCTTGAGTAGGACGTTAAACACCAAATCAAATAAACAAACAAACAAACAAACAAACAAACAATATTGAAGAAGATTCTAAAGAATCGCTAAACTCTTTCCAGAACTAGAAGAGTTCCATAATGGTTATGTTCGCAGAGCTAAAGGGTAGCGGGAAGCAGATTTGTTTGTGATGTTCTGTATTTGTGTCCGTCGTCATATAAGTGAAATACCCTTTAGTGCGACGTTAAACACCAATCAAACAAACAAATAAAATAGTAAATAGTTCCCAATTTTAATTTTTCAACTAAACTAACAATGGTCAAATGATCCTATCAGCATTAATTCATTTAATGTCCAAAAATAGGCAAACAAAATTTAACATAATTTCTTGTCAGATTTTATTAACAGTACCTAATTTTGCTTCGTTCTAATGTCTTTACTTGTGTTGTTGAATATTAACTATAGATTTATTGATTGAACATTATTCATTCATCGCATCAATAACATACAGAAAATTCAAAATTTCAAACACCAAAATGTTTCCATCATTTCATGCAAGTGTTTTTTAGGAGAACATTCTGCTCTGGCATTCATATAGTTCTCAGCCTGTGAGTGTGACTTAGTGGTGAGCAAGTCCCTTTAATAACCCTACTTGGATGTACCATTCATGGGATTGAGTCCATCTGTGGACAATCAGGTATATAAGTGAGTCACATGATGTGGCTCCAGCAATTCCATTCTGGTTTTTAGTAGGTTTCTTATCAGTTTTCCACTGTAATATTAAGGCAAAGAACTGTGTGAAGTGGACAATTCATAGTCATATAAGTGAAATACCCTTAAGTAGATGTACAATGTTAAACCCCATTCACACAAAAAAACACATAGTTCACAGTGAGCATTTCAACCAAGGGTAGTATGTTACAAGTCCTCATACTTTCTTTAGATAGCATAGAGGAACACTAATTTTGCAACCAATGAAAAAGATGACTTTGGTGTCATATGACAAAGTACATTAAGCATGACAGTAAACAACATACCATCAATTAATCAATTACAAATTTGTTTTGTAGGGGTGTTTCTCAAACTTAATTTGTAAGTTTTATTAGTTATTGCCAGTGTTGTTAACCACCCTTTCCTGCACCCATTGAGTGGACATGCCATCATATGAGTGAAATGACCTAAAGTACACCATAAAATCCACATGCCAGTTTCAACACATTACTGTATGTAATTATTTGTAGAATTATTAGATGCCACACAATCTGGCTTAAAGCAGGTGGATTTTGTGTAGCAATGCTGTTTATGTTTGCAGAGGAGGAAAATTACTTTTCCAAATATCCAAACATTTCTTATTTAATAGTAGTGCTAGTCAGTAGTGCCAATGATTGTTAGAATACACAGTCTTTTTCATCATGTAAGTAACATATATACATAAACATGGCCTAAAACACCAATTAATCAATCTTTGGCCTTGAAAAAATGTTTTTGTAAAAGACCAAGATTGTTCAGAAAAAGTCCTGGCTCGTCTTCGGCTATTAAAACATTATTGAATTGACCTAATCTATTCCCCCTGCTCTCAGGAAACACTGGTGTGAATTTCCACGATTTGTTTTATTGACGAATGCTTTCAACAATATCTAGTGACAGAGACCGTATTTCCACTAGCCGTAAATCCTGACTCAGTTGAACACATCCTTCCCCCTGAGGAGTCTGTGGCTTTCCGCCACCATTTATCTCCTACAAGAGTTTGTTTTGATTGATCGCTCTGCCGATTTTACTTCTGTTGGCTCTGAGCAAAGATTAAGTACGGTTAGCACCGTATATTGTGCTTTGTGAGACTTATCTATACAGTACTGTAGCTCAAGGCTTCCAGCAACCAATATGTAATACAGTTATAGGTTTTTTGAACTTGTTGTCTAGTTGCCAAGCACTCAGTCAAGGGAACACAGTATGAAAGGCATAAAACTTTTAATTTGAACAAAGGGTGAATGAGAAACTAAATAATCTTATGGAATTTAAAAAAAAAAATTATGAAGAATACAAAGCCTTGGTACCACTTTCAAACTCTTGAATAGCCTGTCTAATAGCGGGAACATTTGTACCTTTCCTGGGAAATTTCCAGTCTTTCAGCTTGTCCCAAGCTAAAGAGCAAAAAATAACAGATTCATTGTGTGTTTTATTGCTAATTTCTATGTAACATAAAAGCAATCTAAAGGAACATTTGTACCATTTATGCAAAATTTCATACGGCTTGGTGCATGAGCTAAGGAGCAAAAAAGAACAGATTTATTCCGTGAGTTTTATTGCTAAGTTCTATGCAACATACAAGCAATCTGCATTGGAAAACTGTTCGCTGTGTCTTGTTCTGCACTGTATTGTGACATGTGCTCAGTTGTCTTTTATCTTTTCATTATATGTTTATCTCTGTTGAAGTCATTCAACCAGTGGGCTGGGTGATACCGTCATTCATAACATAATATCCATGTAATACGTTTATGTGTGGCATTAAACCTGAAATAAACCATTACTTTATTCAGTTAGGTTAGCAAGAATTCTGGTTTGTAGAAACGGTTACATGATACTGTGTGTTTATCCCTCATCTGTTGATATGTCTGCAACACAAATCAGTTGACAGCAATGTGTTTGTAAAGCTTCTTACCTAATAGATAAGACCCAAAGCCAAAGACCTAATGCATTTTTATGACAACATACAGATCAAGTTTCAATTTCTCACAGCTTTTTTGGCAAAGTATTAAATGGCCATGTTCTAACCCAGCATGATATCAGTTTTCCGTTCAAGTCTTGCATATGAATATTTTCACAATTAAGTGGACTTTATTAAGCATTATAAGAATTGTGACTACTTGTATATAGCGGCTTAGGGAAATGTGAATGTAATTAATTAGATGGATTTTTTTTATTTTAGAAAGAATAAAGTTTCGGATTTTATGTTTGACAACTTGTGTATCATATAGCGGCTTATTGAATTATCGATATAATTGATTACATGGATTTTTTTTATTTTAGAAAGAATAAAGTTTCGGATTTTATATATTTACATAAAATTAACTATTGTTTATATTTGGTGTATCTGTGGTCAGTGTGGTGAAATAATGTAATGGCATTCTTTTAAAATTCATTGCGGAACAGTTCCTGCTTTTCCCAGGATTTGACCAAAAGTTAATCAATGCGCTCAATACCTGGTAGGATTCCATCAGATGACCCTGTCCAAGAGAACACAATGTTTGTGATAGACCTTCTCTGGACAAGGAAAAATCCCCAAGACCTGATTTCACATAAAGGATTCTGACAATCCAGCTCAGTCCTTCGTCTACCAAACACCGGTGTGGAATAAGAGCTGAGTTAAACAAATACTCCAGAACTGATCCCTCTTGGTAGATTCCTCGCTATGGAAACCCGAGCGGGATTAAGTGCCGATGTACTAATACCCCCCCTTCAAACAATACATGACACTGGGAATTGTTTACTTATAGTAAGGTTCATTGATGAGATGTATTATGAGATAGTTATTGCACCATTTAGACAGCAATATTGGTTTTCACATATGCTATTGGTAATGGCTGGGATTATTCATCTGCCTGTCATAAATCCCTATTTTGAGGAATTTGGCCTGTCAAACTTTTCCATTTTCCTATCTTCCCATGTTGATATTCAGGATTTCTACCTGTCATTTTTAGAAATTTGCCTGTCTCAAATGACAGGTAGATGGGTCTCTAGCTAACACTATGGCTATAAATATTGATAACCGTTATAATAGAGTAGATTCTCAGACATATGGGGTATATATTTGATAAATTCATGTCGAGAAAACATTTTGTGAAGTACAAATCTGAAACACTTATAAACAGACATTTATCAGATAAAATAATATGTGTAATTTTATATCAGCAAAATTATTATGAAAATATTTTCTTGAAACCAGAGAAATAAGGAATATTGCAAACTACATGTAGACAGTCTGTTGTCAAATAATTGAAATATCATTGAGTGTGTGAAACAGCCACCAAAGTTGCAATGTTCACCTTTTACAATTTTGACCAGCATTATACCTTTATGATATTCTGGATGTTTCTATTGAGCACCTTAAGGACTCTACCGCTAGTCAGGAGTAAAAAATGCGACTCTTATCTTTTCGTGGCTTTTGGGGCTATTTCCAAAGGATTATTATATTAACATCACATATATTTAGAATATTATGATTCGTTTTATTTTATAATGACAAAAATTAAGAAAAACATCAAATAATTTTTTAAAACAGACCTTTGTTTTTAACTTTTATTTTTCTTAAATTGTTTGAGATTTTTTCTCCAAACTTGCACGTCTGTGTAGAACCGTATTTAAACTAAAAAAACTTCATTGGGTTTTTCTAAATTCAAGTTAGTTTTTGAACAATTGATAAAAATATATGTAAAAAAAAAAAGCCGCCCGTAAAAAAATATTTGCTATATATCTTCAAAACGAAAGTCAATATAAAAAAAATGAAAGCTGAGAAAACAGCCTAAATGTATGTAAGTGATTGACTGATTGAACTCAGGTTTGTTTCAAGATTACTCCAATAAATTTAAATAACAACATGTTTTTTTTTATAATTGAAAAGGCCAAATAGAAAATTATCTATTGCATTATTTTTTTTAGTGCATACTTTTAAAACAATGTCTTTAAATGGCAGTTTTAACTCCAAAATCTTACAGAGGTCAGCATCACAGATTACGTTCACACCTTTGTTAATGACTTAAGAGTATGAGTCCTATTGGAGGCGTGAGTAGTCTGTATAAATGTGTGTTCTAACACCCATAAACATTTGTTCCTCACGTCTACTATTCGGTTCAAATGCACATCCAAACGATCATGTAATTGATCTGTTGGCTTTTCGCTAATTGGTTTGTGGTAATAGTCAGCAGGTAGTCAGTCCAGGTGCGATAGTGTTGTTAATGAAGCACCCATTTTACAATTTAAATCTAAAATAAACACTCCAAAATACTTAATTTTTTGGTCTAACTTTTTGCATTAGCAAAATTATTAAAAGAAGATTTCACAAAGGCAAAAAAAGAAAAAAGTCAAAATTTTACCCCTGACTAGCG
>JARFOD010158180.1:0-12138 GCA_031763545.1 Mopalia muscosa | reverse complement strand
TAATGTTGATCCCGTGTTGTCAGTATAATGTTGATCTCGTGTTGTCAGTATAATGTTGATCCCTTGTTGTCAGTATAATGTTGATCTCGTGTAGTCAGTATAATGCTGATCCCGTGTAGTCAGTATAATGTTGATCCCGTGTAGTCAGTATAATGTTGATCCCGTGTTGTCAGTATAATGTTGATCCCGTGTGGTCAGTATAATTTTGATCCCGTGTGGTCAGTATAATGTTGATCCCGTGTATTCAGTATAATGTTGATCCCATGTGGTCAGTAGATTGTGATCTCGTGTGGTCAGTATAATGTTGATCCCATGTGGTCAGTATAATGTTGATCCCGCGTGGTCAGTATAATGTTGATCCCGTGAAGTCAGTATAATGTTGATCTCATGTTGTCATTAAAATGTTGATCTCGTGTCGTCAATATAATGTTGATCCCGTGTCGTCAGTTTAATGTTGACACGTGTAGTCAGTATAATGTTGATCCCATGTTGTCAGTATAATGTTGATCCCGTGTGTTCAGTAGAATGTTGATCCCGTGTGGTCAGTAGAATGTTGATCCCGTGGGGTCAGTAGAGAGTTGATCCCATGCTGTCAGTATAATGCTAATCCCGTTTGGTCAGTAGAATGCTGATCCCGTGTGGTCAATAGAATGTTGCTCCCGTGTGGTCAGTAGAATGTTGATCCCGTGTGGTCAGTAGAATGTTGATCCCGTGTGGTCAGAATAATGTTGATCCCGGGTCGTCAGTATACTGTTGATCCCGTGTTGTCAGTATAATGTTGATCCCCTGTGGTCAGTAGAATGTTGATTCCGTTATTCAATATTACGCTCGGGGAAATGGAATTATGGAGTTTACTGTATGATCTGTTTTCTGTGAAGGCCTAACTACTATATTTCGTGTGTTTATTGTTGGATATTTAATTACAACCCTGAATCTGATGATAAAGTGTCGACATGTCTGATCAAAATTAAGCTGTCTGTAGTCGGTATTTATGTAATACACAAACAAATCATAGGCGGAACTACAGGCTTCCGATTGTCTTTAGACGCAGTATGTATGTTTATCGAAGGTGTCAATATTAACTAAAGTGATATCCCCAACTCAAGAATAGACATCCTTGGCGGTTTCCTAGATCGAACTCACACTCCCGTTTTGTTCTTTCCCTAGAACAGAACTGCATGGTGGGTGCTATATTGAAATCCTATCTCGGTTGCTTTGAGACATTTGGTAAAGATCAAAGATGATGTGTTAGTGTAGGGTCTCAGAAGTGTGATTATTAGTGCAGGGAACTAATCAAAATGACTACCGTATGGTTTTGCCACATCTATTGCAAATTTCTCGAAATAAGAGGTTCTCTAGAGACCCGGATCAGTGGTTTATCAAGAGGAATAAGCAAGCAAAGTGCTAGTTGTTTTCAGAAGAACAACGATCGATGGAGCTATCGTAGGACGTCTTCATTGTTCGGGGTAAAGTTTGTCTCACGCATCGAACGCCCCGGGCACTAAGGGGAATCACCTCGCCCATAATCAGCCTTAATGTGATCATATTTGTTTCAAGTGGCCTAAGCAGCGATAAGGGTTTTCATCAACAGCGTAGTGATGAATTGGGCACGTGCAATTGATGGTCTCAACCTGAACACAACGGGGTCTAAACTGATTAACTGCATCCGTTAACAGCCCGCCACAAGTTTGCCGAATTTCGCTTAATCTTGGCCCCAATACTGGAAACAAAAACTGTTCAACCCGAGCAGTTTATTATTCCAGTTTCTCGGTTTTAAAGTGCCAAAATCAAAAAGTTCACAAATTTTAATATTGGCAAGTAACACACGGATAACCAAATAAAGTTTTTAAAAACTTGGCATGTTTAAGTCTATTTAACGGTGATAAATCCTTGTGAAAAATGTCTACTAAGTTCCAACAGAAGTAAAAGTAATAGATTTGTACGCTTGTTAACGACAGCAGCAAGCCAAATTGATAAAGGGTGAATTTGTAAAGAATCGATCACGCTGCCCACCGATTATTCTAATACTTCACATCAAGACCAGCGTTATTTAATAGTTATTAGTTCATCTAACCTCTCGGGAAACATACACTATAAAGTGTCAATATATGGTAACGCATTTGTTTCTTTATGAATTTATATACAGTGTTTTTTTTTTACTTTTTGATCAGTTACAAAAATTAATTATCTCATCAAACTTTTTGGTAGTCACAGTACGCAAGGAAATATTATCTTTAACTATATTCGCTGGATTTACGAAACACTCAGGTGGAACCGATAAAAAATATATTGAACAGGTAACTAATTACATCAACCGACATAAACAAAACAATTTTTCAATAGAAGGTAAAGATAATCCGACTTTGAATAAGCTCGAAAAGCTCGAAAACCCAAATTTAGACATTTTTCTTCATGATCCATTATAATAGCACCTCCGCCAGATAAGTGAAATAATCTGAAAGTAGCCTAATACACACGTACAGGTTAATGAAACCCAACCGTTTAAAGTTTTGTAATATTATGAAAACATTCAATCTGTCCTGTAACCTTTAAAGAAATCCGCTTGTAATCCACATTAAAATTTTGTTTACAGTAGGTTTATAAGTCTGTGAAATATATCTGATTATGAAAGGCTATTGGAACCTAAGTTGTGCCTCTTCGTGAAAGATCAAAGTAAATACGATCGTCTTGGTCATATATCGTTTGTAAAAGTAGCATGGGCATGTGAAGTACAAAAATTAAATCATTTTATTAGATACAGTACATATTAATGTAATCTTTTTTTTTTTTTTAATCTATTTTTACAAGACGATATATTTATTGCCTTCAGACTGTGATAATATGTCATCTATCGAAATTTTAACCGGGTATACAATATTGAATTGTTCTTTTTTTCCTCGGGTTTATAAAATCCTAAGCGGAACCCTTTATAACTTGCCGCGAAACGTGCTGGTCAATAAACCAAATTATTAAAAAAGGCAAATCAAGCCAATGTATCGGAATACTGTTTTGACATTTGGGGATGATATAAGAAAAGCTGGCTAGAAAACATATAAATGTTAGACTGAGAGAATTGTATAGCTTATACGTGTAGTGCGAAACGGCCATTCTTTGTCCAAGTCACGATTTCTTGTTACATAAATGGAGAAGGGATTGAAGTATGTATGTCAACTATACTAGTTGCCCGAAAGGCTGCATTGCCAGGGCGTGTTACACGTGTTAAACAGTGAATAAACCAACACAAAAAAAATATGTAAAATACAAATTATAAATGGTCAAATGAGAGCAAAATTATAGGATTTAAAAAAAAAGTAATCAAACTATATGAATGACTTTAGGATTTTGTATTCATTCCGCCTATTGAATTCTAATTTACTGATATTAATATTATGAATCAAGCAAATGCTTTGACCAATTGATCGGAAATTTATTTATTTATTTGTTTGTTTGTTTGTTTGTTTGTTTGTTTATTTATTTGGGGTAGTTTGAGCTAGATAAGAAGGACATTGAGATACACTGACTTTGAGTTCTAAGTAAAAACATCAACGGATGGATGAGAAACTCAAGTTTGACATTGAACAAATAGCACGGGAATTTTAATCCAGAATTTATACTACCAATAGATAACCAAGAAACGTTTTATAGAATTTGTCGCGATGTGAAAACAAACTCAAACAAATGATACAAAGTTTAAAATATGGACTATCTAATAGCGGCTATGAACATAGAAGATTTCATTATTTATTTCGTTGAAATATGGCTTGTATAAATCATTCTTTTTTATCTGCTAAATGTAAGGATTATGTACATGTTAATTGAGATCGTCAATATTGTCACGGTCGTTGCAAAAGTCAACAAAGTGTGATAACTTAAACTGTATCAAAGAACGCTGGGACTGCTAAATAAAGGGGTGGAAATAAATATACATTTGCAGGACATGTCCAGTAAAATTTGAGATTGTCCTGTAAAGTTCCCCAGAATTTAATATAGTTTTAAATTGCCTACAAGACAAAATTGGAAAAATGTCTGAGAATATATTATAAAAACATTTCTACCCTTATTTAATTCACCATAATTATAGTCATATAGCATACTCGGAAATGTTTACTTGTAACAGTAATCAAACATAAACAAAATGGCATGGATGTGTATATGTAAGTTCCATGTAAATTGAAAAACGTGGGCAAATCTGGAGGATCTATTATAACCCCATCAAAAATAATTTTCAAATTTTACCGGAACAATTGTTCTAACATTGAGATATTGATAAATTGATTACAGATTTCCTGTTTTCTGAGAATTTCTTTTATTTTTCTGCGAATTTTGTTACACAGTCTTTTAACACATATTGTTTCAAAACGGATCAATAATATTTACATGTTACATTTTGGTTTATCTCAGGAATGTTCAAATAATTACAATAAAGATGATAATTTGATGAAAATTAATTTAAAAAAGGTGTTAAGCTGTTGTAAAGCTGTTATAATTTATTCACCTTGTTTGAAAATCGAAGACCAATTTAAAAATCGAAACGAATAATAAGCAAATAAAAATAAACAGTTTATATCAGAAATGGACGTGAATTCAAAATGAGGATTCGTAAGATTTCAGTGTATTGAGATTGTACCCATACTAATAGAAATCGTGTTTTCACTTAAGTCTTGAAATAGTCGGTGTGCTATATCACTTGCGGCCTTTTTTATGGATGCGAAATAAGGAGCTGGTGATATTTCTTTCTCATTTCAGCCAGATTGAAGCTGTACGCCTATACAAGTTATTTTTGGGGATCCAGTTGGAGCTCATGTATTCTTATTAATGACTCCGCCGTTAACTTGATTGATTCTCATAGATATAAAAGAGGAATAATGGGACGTATTTGATGTCTCTTGTTGGAGCTTACATTACAAACTAACTATGGATAACTGATTCATCGTGTGTTGGGAACACCGATTATATCAAATCCCATGAAATACGTTCTATTGCGATTTTCTACCTATAATATACTTGATAAATTGTATAACCGAATATAATTCGAAATAATTCGTGAAAAGTGATTATAATGGTGTTTTAATCGAATATGCACCTAAGCTGACTTTCCAGTATTAAGCTTCCGCATTGTGCATATATATATGTCCTGGTCCTGCCAACCAGAGACAGGGGTTCGAATCCCGGTAGGACTGATGATGGCATAATAAATGCTGAGAGTATGGGAAACTATCAACGTGAATATCTCTGTTTGTTATCATTTTCTTATAATTTGCTTTTTTCAGCTTCAGGTCTTTGTAAAGTATCTGCCGTTGAGGCAGTTATTAATTTTAATAGTTATTTCTTTACTATTAATGTGCAATACTCACCAGGGCTGTTTCGATCGGACACGTCGCACTGCTCTTTTGTGGTATCGGAAGATTCGTAACTTCTACTGCCGGAGTAAAGAGTGGTTATTCCCTCTGAATTAAGTTGCAGTAGCCCATTGGGCCCGTATAAAAGTCCTAGCTCACGCGCTTCGTTCTCCTCTTGTGCTTGTTGACGTCTTAAAGCTACCTGAGCAGCCATTACACGCTGTCTCTCGGCAATTAGGGTACATTTAGCGCAAACACAGTCTCTCCAGCGACAGTAGCGTTTATGTCCTTTCAATGCCGACACTACTCCGTGATTCCTACATCGGGCACATTTCGGGGTGCGAGGGTAACGGTCAGCGGCACGAAGAAATAACGGGGGTGGTCGTGATGGTAGTCCACGGGTCACATCAGACGGTGCACGGCCCTCTTCACTTACGGCCTCGCCACTCATGTTGATAAAATACTCTACGCCTTAATAAAACTGTTTCGCTTTGCTAAGACAACTCTCAAGATCGCTTGCTTTGCACCATTAGAAGCTATGAGTGTTTGATAATCACTGTCCTGCTTCCGAAAACGTCTCCGTGAGTTTAAAGATCTGGTAAAAACTCCCCTTTCCTCAGGTGTTTCGTCCAGCACGAGGTTGGCCTGCCTTTTGACTGTACCTTGTAATTGTTATTGATATTTAATCCCCCAATTTACACCCAACATTTGAGGCGCTGCTCTCATTGGTCGATACCGCGACGCTTTCACATGGGGCTCCAGACGGTACCCCGCAGCTTGAATATCACTGGTCCCGCTAACGGAAATAACTTAATGCTGTTAGTTTCGAAGTTTACATATCAATTGGTTCTTTCGTTTTTTGTTTGATTGGGGTTTAACACGGTGTTTACGGTTATTTGGTGTATGTAAGCTATGGAGGTTGACAGTTATAAAAAAAAGATAATTTGAAGATATTATATCTGTTTTTTTATTATATATATCATAGTCTGAAGAAATCTTTTTACATAGTTAAACAGCATTTGCCCCTTTCCTTTTCTCTCTCCCTTAACTCATGTGGGTATCACAAGAAAAAAACTGTAGTAAAATTGCATGACATCGAAATTAAATTCCATAAAATTAATTTATTTTTGTAACATAAAAGTTTGATGCTGATCATTCTTTTATCAACAAAGTAGGTTTTCATTTGATGTCAAAAAAGAGTTATATATGTAAAAAATATTATTTATCGTATCTATAGTAAAACCAATTCCCCGTTTAAATACGATTGATTCTTTCATTAATAATATACCCATAGATTTTAATTCACAATATGCCGATTTTCTTATTAATATATGGTGACTATTATTTTTATTAAATAATATACTATCGTTCACATAAATAATTCAAAGCTGTTTTCAGTGCCTTTTCTATATCATTTTCTACTTCATTAATAATATAATGTCCCGTTCATAAATAATACATATTAACGTTCATTTTCGTCAATAATATATTTAATTTAACTTCCACGAGAAGTATACTATATTTAATTTTATTTAATAATAAACTAATTATAATTCTTAATTATAAATAATTAATAAAATCTGTAACTATTATTCTAGATATATAACTTCAATTCCCAATAAAAAATATAAAAACTATCAGTGTCATTTTTAATAAACTAACCTCCATATAAATTTTAAATAAAGATATACAGATTTGTAATAAATTTTCTTTACTTTAAACAATTTGTTTTATTATGTGTTACTTTCTTCATATACTATTCTAAAATATATTTAGAGAAAATAGATTGGAACTGAAGACTTCTACTCCGACACGACCAATTTTGTTTATGCTAGGTGTTTAAATTATTTATGTTCGGTCGCTCGTGGAAATATTTTATGCTTGTCATTTATTTTTATATTTTTTTGTGTTTTTTCGTGGTTATTCACATTAAGTTTGTCATAAGTTTGTCTATATTTAGCTCAATCTAGCATAGTCTTCAAATATCAATTAATTTAGTTGCAGAATTTCATTTTAAGCCCAATGCCAAGACTCGTTTTGTTCATAACAGTCCAAGGAATGAATTTGCACTTCGTTAACTCCTGGCAGTCGGCATCACGAAATGGTACGAAGTGTGCCGACGCGGCGACCGGACCTGGTACAATGTAAAGCTGTCAGTGGAAATTGAGTCGGAAGTGGGAGAATTTTATACGATTTTCTGGCGTTAAACTCTTTCATAAGCTTGGGGAGGACAAGAGGTCGGTTGTCGGTATCCACGCGAACCAACTCGCCGCACAAGTCCGTGGTAGACAAACGTGATTCTCCTTTATTTGTGGCCAGTTTACCCCTGTAATTTGACAAAGGGATAGACAATTAGCGCCCTACTCTTAGCTAACCAGTTCATTGACAAGTAACGAAAGGAAGCGGATAAATTATTTATAGTGAAAAGAATTTACTACGGTGGTCGTTTATCTCCAATTATTCATTCATTCTTTTTTCTCTGTTTACTATATATGCTTCACTACCATCGTAACATTTGTCCCGTGGTCGGAATGGTTTAATGTAGACAAATGAACTTTTTGCTATATATCATAAATTGCGACAATTGAAACTGCAGGAGAGTTGTCAGTTTCGGAATTTTTTTTACTGTTGTATCACTCAGCCGTGCTAGATGTACGAATACGCATAAAATGCGTATAATTTGGTCGCCGGAAGCCTGTTAAGCAGCGTTTGAAAAGTTTACCCCACATTAAAAGAAAATCGTAGCGAATGTCGTAAGCAAATTAAGTTTAAGGGTACCTCACTTTCTGAACCCCAAAACAGAAGAAAACTTAAAACTTTACACATACACGGATTATGTTTATCAGTTGATTTGAAAAAATAAATCCATGTAATAACCGCGAAGATCGTTTGACGTCCGTTATGTTACACTCGAGAACTTCTAAGTGAGTTTTGGAGTCACTTGTTCAAGTATCAGTAAGTAATGACGTCATGCTGTTGCTTACGTAAACGAGTTGAAGTATAATAATTATGTGCTCGCAGGAATAATGGAGATTTTAGGATTGTTTTTTAAATAGACGGTTCTCTGACTAAGGGCAGTTTTTTTCCAAGACTTGCGACTTATCACGGAAGAAACATTAATTGTGACACAGAATGAAACCCTTCCTTTTTTTGTCATATATATTTTAGCAATTTACTGTGGTATAACATCTCCACAATATACGCGGTAGGGGTAGTATAACTAAAGAATTTGCTTGCTTGTTCATTTGTTGGTTTTTTTGTTCGTTAGTTTGGGGGCTAACGTCGTTCTCAAGGCTAATTCACTTGCATGGCGATGGGTTGTCCACTTCACACTGTTTAAATACGATGAAAACCCGGTGGAAATCTCGTAAAAACCACAACGCCGATTGCCGGAGCCACATCGTGTGACTCACTCATATACCTGATGGTGGACACGTGGCCTCGAATCCGTGGACGGGACATCTTCTAAGGATTGGTAAGCAGACACGCTCTAATAAGCCACGGCCACGGGCCAGTATAACTGAAGTTAATTTATTCTGTCAGCAATGGAGGCACATTAATTTTCCATCAGAGCATTTGTATATAGCACCTTACTTTATGGTGTTGACACTGTTCACTCTTTCGAAGTACACCGCCGTTATATAAATGAAATACCCTTAAGTTCGAAGTTAAACACCAATCAATGAATGGATGAATCACACGAGTGCAATGAATCAAGCTAGCCCGTAGTTAAAACTCAATGAATTAATACAGAACAACACGGTCAGCAGGAGTAGATTGAGATTTGGCAACAACAAAAAAAAGCGATTTTTAGGCCACTACCATTGCATGGATGTGGTTCTGATAACGAATTGCCACTAAACAAGAAGGCATTTTGCTACCAACATTTTGTCGTCGAGAGCTTTCATTTGTTTGTAATTGAGGGCCTTGTCGTGTCAATCGCTTCTTATCATAATGCATCTACTATAGGGTCCAAAATCAGTAAACGGCTTCGCTTTATAGAAGATCTTACTGGATTCAATAAGCAAAATTTGACAGATGCCCGTTTAAAGAGGAACAGAAAAAAAACTAAGCGATTTATTGTTGGGCATCTCGTTGGTGATATGTGTTTCTGCAGCAGTGTCGCTGACAAGAAGGATCCGCCCCTCTCATTATCAAATAGACGTGGGCTTTATGTTCTTTCATGTGATCACAGCACGCTCCGGTGGTTCTTAAAGACTCGATGTCGACGGCATTAAGATCATCTTTAACGGGAACAATTACAGCGAGAAAGCAAAACATCCCTGTTACATACCTCTTGTCGATGCAGTCGTGCGTTAAATCGCTTCAGGCGCGCGCTACAATGGTCAACTAAAGCCGCACAGTTAGAGGCCCGTGTTCAATTCGAGTGGCACAAAACAGATTTGGATTTGAGATTTGTCAACGATAACAAAATAACAAGATAATAGGTTTGAATTCTGTGCTCTCGTTGATCCTTGGCGATTATAGTGTTAGGTAGGCTAATTTCCCAGTTCACACCATTGTGCTTTCTGCTATTGACACTAATGAAGAGACTTGTCACCGGAAGTACCCTTTGTGGAAACACAAGGGCAGATCCATCGATGACTTACTACATATCCAGCAACAGTATCTGCTCGGGTGAATCCTTTTTATTCCCACAGTAAGCGATGTTACTCTTATATTAGGTGCTTTGTCAACAAAATGCCATTTGTGGATTTATTCGCTATTTATATTTTTGCTGTATAGAAAGAAACATTTTGCTTACCTCAACGGGGATTCGAACTCTGGTCTCTAGGTAGGATCTATAAATAGAAATGAGTGTGTGAAGTTTACATCTTACATTGATATTAAAATATTAAATCGTCGGCATAGTATTCCGAACCTGAAATATATTGACATGGATATAGCCATGTTACCTAATAATCTGAAACAAAATGGGATGATTTATGAATAATGTCATTGTTCAACTACAATAAATGATGGAAAAACAAACCATGCAATTTGTTGCTTTGCTTATCATTGTTAAATGTCGGGTTTGGTCGCTTTTTTGTTAAACGACAATACATTATTGGAAAGGATTGAAAACCAAACAATGCATGCCATTTGTTTCTCTAACACCCGTAGATTAAATGCTTGATCCGGTCGGCATTTTGTGCGATACAATATGAATTAGTCAGACGTATATATTTTTATTGTAGAGCAAACAAATATTAATGTGTTTACGCCTTTCAATTTGTGGTTCAATTAACTTCATATACGACGACGGTTGGCTATTTATAATGGCGGAAATCTCCCCGAAGTTTTTCATCTGTTTACGACAACCGTAAGTCACTCTTAAAAATTCTTCAGCGCAGTGAGGAGAATGTATGACGTCGTCTTTTTTAGCATTAGTATTTTGTTCGCTTTTAACAATTTAGCCCAGCCTGCTATTTTGCCTACACTCGGTAAAACGGGACTTACGTTGTCGTTGTATTATCCCCTTAAATAAAATGTTAACACTATTTGAAGTTTTAAAGATGATTGATTAGGTTAGAAATATAACTTCTCCAGTGAATGTTTAACGAAGCCCGAAGCAAACATTGAGGTTACGATAAAAACTCTATATGGTCATCAGATGTAGACTGTTAGTTTTAGAACATTCTGGTTTTGAGACAAGATGAAGTCGGATCTTTAGGTAACCGAAACACCAAATCTGCAAACATTTGCTTAATTAGGAAAAAAAAGGTATCTGACCAATTGTACTCACGCAAGTCTCCCACAGCTGAATGTAACAATATATTAAATAAAGTGAAAAAATATTCCACCTGACTGTATAGTCTATAGAACAGGAAACATGTGAACTGAAAATTTAATATACGTGTGGTACGGGCTTTCTCAAATTATTAACATTGTAAAACAGGACACCTGGGGAGAGTTTTCTGTTGTTTTTTGCGTATCGCTTTGCCATACATCATTGTGACTTACTTATTGATACCGCGTCGTAGAGAAAGTTATTCAGGGAAAGAAATGTGTTTTGGTGAGTCAGTCAAATTTCAGAGGACCAAATGTGTGAATAATTCATCTGTTCATACAAAAGAGCTCTGTCCCTTATAAATATTTAGAGTTTACCAAGTTTGTATTTCGTTTGTTAGGAAACAGATTTCAGATTTCAAAAGCGTGTTGTCAGTCGATGAAGCAATCCTTTTCTTGACTTGTTAAGAATAGTAACAACTCCGAAGAAAGATAATGAATTCATTTTGACTCAATGTTTCGGTTTATTAATCAAACTATCATCAGGAGTAATTTGAACTAGAGATATAGGTTATATATATATATATATAAACCGGTGACTGAGAAAATACAGTTTAACTGAAAATAAACATAATATCTTAAATTACAAATAACCGTCTTAAAAATTACATAATGTCTGTGTATCAGATTACAACACACTATCTCACTTTGACCCAAAGATAATCACATATGATAACATAGGTAGCTTTTATGACAAGATTTTAGGATTTAGGAAACACACGTGATCGTAAAATAGTTTATATTGTAAATCAATCTTGAAACATTGGACTTGGACTACCTGAGGTTATCAATTTTGGAAACAAATGGCAGACAACTGTCTGGAAGTTATGACTTAAATAACTCTTATTCTTTACTGGCATTAATCCCTTGATCTAGAGCGGAGCGTCTTGTTTTTATAGCTAGTGCTTTTTTATGCAGCAATGGAGCCCAGTGGTTTGCATGATCAATTATTAACGTATTGTCAGATACAATTTGTTCCAGGGGGGGGTGGTGGTGGGGGGGGGGGGGA
>JARFOD010158169.1:0-12138 GCA_031763545.1 Mopalia muscosa | reverse complement strand
GCAAATGATTCTAAGACAAATGCAGGTGAAATCACTGATCAAACATGAGTCAAGTTAGTTAAATCGGTCAGTGGGAGGTCAGATTGGACATAGATTGAGTCAAGTCTAGTTCGGTATAAATGGCATGCAGGAGTTATTTCAAGTCAGAACGCCTTATAACCAGATCTTAATTCCCTCTCTGATTGTACGCTTAAACATGGAAGAAGGAAATTTAGCATTGCCAAGAACTGAGTTACCAAAATCAGGTACGTGTTGCAAGGATCTGCTGGTTATATCAATGATCCAAATGGTGTGACTTCGTCTAATTTAGCATTAATAGCTTATATAACATAAATTTGGTAAAAGTCTTGTATATCCTTACTATATAGACTTCAAATTAAAGATATACTTGTTTGTTTT
Source organism: Mopalia muscosa (assembly GCA_031763545.1). Classification (NCBI taxonomy): domain Eukaryota; kingdom Metazoa; phylum Mollusca; class Polyplacophora; order Chitonida; family Mopaliidae; genus Mopalia; species Mopalia muscosa. Next base: position 11,739 of record JARFOD010158169.1, on the reverse strand, counting down.
CAGGTGTGAAACATGGACTGTTAAAAACTTTTGTTCGCCAGTTAACGTTGAGCCGAAAGATTAAGATCAGAAATAAACCCCTCAAAAGTGTGACAGGGAGTTTCTGTCTTGCAGATATTCGTGGTAGCCGATTCCCTGGACGCCAGAGCGCAGCCACGGCCCTTTGCGCTCTTCTCCAGTCCAAATGTCTGTCCCCATCCTCTTGGACACCTAAAGTCTTTAACAGACTCCTCTTACAAGGGGATAAACTCCACACGACTCGGCTTCATCATCTGGACAGACTGGTTACTGGGAACGGCTCACTCACAACGCAAGATCTTCCAACCAGCTTCTGTTTTAAACATAAAGAACTCCAAATATCTCTCGCCAAATCGGACATAAATTTAGCAGAATTTAATAATCAATGTACAACAACAAGGCTGTCCAAGGAATTGAAAAGGAATTTTCTTAAAAACGAAGACGGCGTACTGATTACTTCCGGTGCAAAGGCAGTAGTGGTGTTTGTTGATGCTACATACTGTTACTTGTTCCACCCCTGTAAAGACAGAGGTATTTTGTCATCCACTGGCGAGAGTAGACCTGTTCTGATGAAATTTAGAGACTTTCAACATCTTTCTCTCCACTTGAGTGAGAATTTCCTGAAGCAGACGATAGAGATCACAGCAGTAAGAATTGACATTAAGTTTGATGTTTGGGCAAATATGTCTTTTTCAACATCTCCTGTTTGGGTCTAATGAACAGTAGAAACAAATATCTAAAAAAAGAAAAAAGTGCTATTATCAATTATTTTATAGAAATAAATGTTATTTTTGCATATTGATTGTTTGTTTGCTTTGCCATCAAAGGGTTAGTTATGCTCTCCACAATTATTTAAGGGAAATGAGATATTTAACTCACATCTAAATGCATCATGGTTTCGCGGACAGTTTGGAGAAATTTTCCTGTTGTCCTGGTGTTCTCGTCATTATCCATTCGACTATCACGCCACCATACGAGTAACAAAACATGGTATAAATACGCTTTTAACAATATTCAATCAGAATTATAAGTTTCATTGTTCTAGATTTTCACACTACGCTTATACAATACAGCATATAGTTACACGTTTACGAAACTTTTGACACAATTTACCATTCTGTTTTTTAGTCTGAAAAAACAGCATTTTCTTGCACCAAACCAAATTGGCTTCAATGCTATATAAATATATGTGTTGTTTGACCAATAAGGCTATACCCAATTTCACTTACTCTTACTCACGATAGATTTTCTGTCTCTGTTTTAACCACCCTATTATTTATTTTGGAACATTAACAAAGTGGATATTCGTCGTTATTGTCCATGGACATTATACATCGGAACACCACAGCATCTCCAAATTAAGTTATGATTAAATTTCTGAATTTGTAAAAATCTGTTAAAAATTGAAGTACTTATTGCATAATAAGTACAGCTATTTGAACCTATAATAAAAATCAAGTGAACAAATGCAGGTGTGGTGTTTGTTTTCCCTTAATTTTATTTTAAGACGCTGAATATTTAAATAATTCGATCAGATTATCTCGATTAATTTGTCTTTGTTCCAAATCCAATTCTGTGATAAAAGTATTTAACTTGATATCTGAAAAACACACATAACCTTAAGAAAGGATTAATTCATTTGGGGAGTTCTTATAGTTATTAGAGTTATCCACACTTTTTGATATGATAATTTTGCTGAAAATAACAAAATTAGATGCAATTTGCAAACAGTTCAGTTCACAAAAACTATATCGTATAGTTAGGGTGAACTACAATTTTTACAATATGTTTAAAATTGTTTTCAGAACAATGTCTTTGGTCAAACTTCCTCGTAAATGATCAAATGTAATGAATAAGAACATTCAAAATCCTGTATTTCTACTGAAGAGTTTAACGTAATACACAAGTAGTGTTATTCTGCAAATACGATATCTTCGATTTGACTCAGTATTTCAGCATTTATTATGCCAGCATCAGGATGATCATCTTTAACAGTTTTATTTGTTCTCTACCTCTGTTGTATAGACATTAGTGCTAAGACAGAAATCAACCCAGTGTCAGATATACCAAGTATATATTGCTGAATTACTCTCTCTTCATGCATTTTTTCATGAATGTGCTCCTGCAATGTCCAGGCTATCTTACAACTACTGGTAAATTTTACCAAATTATTGACTTTAATCGGTTAATACACATATACAGATTTAAGTAAACAGTCATTCTAACTCTATCCCCCCTGCAGAGTGTTTTTACGTTTTGCCGTTTTACTTCTAAACTACTGTGAATTTGGCAACACATGTATATATATTTTCTGAATCGTCTATTTCTGCAGAACAATAATAAGTAAATTATTTTTTTCTAAAACTTACAGAAAAAAATATTTTGCTACCTATATTTCAAATTGCTACTTCTTTTACACTATTTACGTCAACAGTTTAATCTTACATCAACGTATAATACATTATGTGAACCCCAAAACGGTCATTCAGTTTGTTCCTATTTGTCTTAGTTTTTTGTAATATTGGTTTAAGGGTCAAAATCAAAAAAATGAGTCAAAATTGTGAAATTTCAATTTCTTATAACTTTATCTAAGAAACGAAAGAAGATATTAAAAATCTGAATGACCATTTTTTTGTTTTATATATTTAGATGAAGTGTGCAAAAAATCAGTTCTGTAGGTTTAAAAACAGCTGAGAAGTAGGCATTTTCCCAAGTACGGTACATTGAAAAATGAAAGCAGACAAAACGGCTTAAATGCATTTCTGATCTATTTTACCACAGTTTTACCTCTTTCATGCTCAATTGTATGAAGTAATTCAATCTAGTTTTTTTCACAATTTCTTTATAATATCAAATGCTAGTTGAATTCTATTCAAGCTGTGATCAATCTCTGAACAGGCTAACACCAATCAACCACATGCGGCGTCTGTGAATAAGTGCTTAATATACAATACACGGAAACCGTTGATACGCGTTGGTCAGACAGTTAATCCTCTCCGCGGGCGGTTGGAGGGAGCTTCATGTTGCCCTGATGCTCTCAGGGCTAAAGGGGAACAGGAAGTCATCTGTTTGGTGGTTGAGTGTCAGCTTCAGAATTCGCAGCGGCAGGGCGGCTTGTGGGAGCCGCTCTAGTTTCTGATTGGTCCATGGTGTCCTACACTATTACTTCATAAAAATAACTTCATATACAGTATCCACACATCACAATGCATCATTTAGATAAACAGCTGGGTAAAAGATAAGCTAAATATTTAAGATTCACTGAGGTACAGGTTTGTATTTTAAACTGTTAAAAGTCAATACTCAGGTAATCTGGTATTTCTGATTTTTTTTTTACATGTGTTGGAGGGAGCTTCCTCCTGCCCTTTTGCTTTCACAGCTAGGGACAACGCGAAGCTCTTACCTTTCGTATGTGACGTCTTTTTTTCTGTATTCAGCTTTATTTGCTAGTATAGTTGAGGTGTATTTCCTTCATCCAAATGGAACGACATAGAGCCACAAATGAAAAAAATATTGTTTTAGTCGTACATCAAAAATAGAATAATTATTTTTCACCAACTCTGAAATTGTATTTTCCAATGTTCAGAACCCTAAAGTAAAACAAGCCGTGTTTGACCCCACTTGTACATCACCAATAACATTTGGAGACAGGGAAAAAATATAGTTATGGCTTTTTTGTGTATGTTTTTTTTTTCTTGTTAAAAAGATCACAGCATGATCTTAAGGTTTATATAAAGAAAATGTATATAATATGAAGAATATGCCTATCTTGTAATTTTTTGAAATGTTGGATTTTAACCATATAGTAATAATAGTGCATAACTATCTAAATCTATGTTTTAGTTTTCTTTAAAATCAGAAGTTTTTGGTGGATTTGACTGACTTTATATAATTTGAAGTTTTATATTGTCATAATTATAGTTTGCGAGCAACTTGTATCCGTTAGATGAGTTTTCTATTTTTGTCTTTATAATGTTATATATTTATCAAGAAAAATTATTATAGGATTTATTTTAGACAAAAATACTGCTACATTTTTTTTTTTTTACAAAATTGTTAAATGACCGTATGTACAGAAAACGCTATAAACGTATGTTAAGCACATGAAATCTTTTGTTCTGTGTAAACTATGTGTGATTTATATAGCTTTCTATTTATAAATATTTGTAAAAGTTTAAAAGTTTTTTAATGAATTATTATGTGTGCATAAATCTTTTGCTGAACAGTTCTTGTAATAATTATTGATAGAGCATGTATTTAAAATAGCTACAGAATCTATTTTGATGAGTTTCTATTTTTCTACACAAACATGTGTGCAATGAGAGCTAATTTCTTAATTATTCGTTGACGACTTTTTAGACTGCTGGATTTTTATTATAATGCAAAATAAAAACTGTGTTATGTTTTTCTTTTACCTTGATAAGTTTGAGTTTCTCGCCACCGATTGATAAAATTTGTTTTGAGGATCCAAATATAGGCTACCCAAATTCAATAAAAACGCAATTTTACTTGAAAAAAAATCCAAAAATTCACTTTTCAACAACAAATATTCAATATTTGATCGAAATTAACTTTTAATTGGAGCCTTCATTTAAAATACAAAGGGTGTTCGTTAAATGAATATTTGTTAACCGTGACACAGAGGGGGCTTTCTTTGGGTTATACAGTGACAATCATCTTCCAGAGTCATGGATCGTCGCATTTAGCCTCTCTTCCTTCTCTACCTTGCCGTAATAGATTGAAAAACTAGAGTATACAGCAGCTACATTCGGATGACCTCTCTTTACAGCAGCCAATCAGATTAGAGCTTTCATAGAATATAATAAAGAGGCGGTATAAACACATGCAGGATGACAAGTAGGCGATACATGTAGGCCTAATATGCACGCACGATCTTAGTCCCATTAACGAGTATTGACATCACAGACGCATTGATTGGAAGTGGCATAACGCTTGTTTGTTGTCGACTTTGATGTGTAAACAGCTTTCTGACCAGGTGTTTATTTCTGCAAAAGTCCAATTAAATTTTTAGCACGTTTTTTGCCTCGAATTGCAGCAAGGGTTAGAAATGAGTAAGTCTCGTTTTTCACGTTTTGAATTAGATCCAGGGACTGCGTAATATAGTGTATAGAATGCTGACGGTACAGCTTCATCAAAAAACGTCTTGCAGGTTGCAACTACACTGAAAGTAAAATCTTTTCAAATGGAATCAACGGGAAAAACGTCTGTCGATATGCCTAAAGCTTTCATTTTAAAGCTCATTACCAACACTCATCAATTTGTCGCCTGTATAAAGTCCAAAACTTTCTCCAGTAACCAGCTATCCAAGTTCCCCCACCATTTTGCTACCTAATTTCCATGTGCCTTTGTTCCCTAACTGAACCTGCTTCGATTTACCGTTACGGGATCGAGTCCGCCTGTCAATGATCAGGTATATATGAGCTAGTTACATGTTGTGGCGCCAGCAATCGCGGGGGTGGTTTCTCCTTGGTTTCCTCTCGGTTTTCCACCGTAATAAGGCTGTGTACAGGGGACAATCCGTCGTCATATAAATGAAATACCTTTGAGTACGAAATTTAACACCAATCAAACAAACGATCATCAAAAAACGTCTAGCAAGTAGCAATTTTTTTTATCCAAACTACACTGAAAGTAAAATCTTTTCCAACAGAATCAACGTGAAAAACATCTGTCGATATGCCTAAAGCTTTCATTTTAAAGCTCATTACCTGCACTCATCAATTTGTCACCTGTACAAAGTCCAAACCTTTCCTCAGCAACCCCCTATCAAAGTTCTCCCGCCATCTTGTTACCTAATTCTCATGCGCCCTTGTTCATTCACAACCATTTGGAAAGTCCGAAGGTCAGAATCTGATTCGCCGATAAAGGCTCCTGGAAATCGGATGCCCGCGGATTCTCAAACTACAACGGAAAGGGCTAGTATGGCACGGCTTCTTGCAATGGGAAGATTGTAAAGATAGATATATTTGTGAAATACTCTTACGGAGTATCGTAGCCCAATCAAAGAAACGAAGGATCAGCATTTCAGCTATTTGCAGCATTCGTCTATATTATTATGAAATGTATTGTTTATTCAGTACGTTTTGAGAGCTTAAGTCCTGTCAGAAGTGGATTAAAAAGAAGTATGAAACCAGCCATTACCCAGTCTCTACGGCATTGCGACTTCCAGAGGCATTTCATTGTGCCGTACGTATGACTCGTATGGTGCAGTTTGAATGTCAGAATCTACTGACGCCTTATGGGTAAAATACAACCTTTGCAAAGCAGTAAAAATAACTTCAGCATGATTTACCAAAGATTCCACATTTAATTCATGTTCTTCAAGGTTTTTATTCATTGCTAGAGGGCACTTTTTCAACAATCAGCGGTGACCTAGTCAAAATACTGTTGAAACTGGGAAATTGCTGGTTGCATACTTCTGCTCGATACACTTTTGTAGCTGAGGTACAGTACTAGCACAACCTGTGCACCTATATATTGCGGTTAGGTGCGGCACTGTATAACACAACCTGTACAAAAGGCTGTTAGCTGAGGTACAGTATAGCATTTGCCATTTCTTTGAGGATGGAGGTAGTTACATCCGAAAGAGAAGAAATATAATTTTATAATTATGTATTGAGTATTTTTCGTTGCTCTTTCATTTGTGAGTATATCACAACATGTACCCGGACCGTGCTTGCATCGTGCTTATGACTGCGCTAAGCCTTCACGGTTACAAAGCTGTGGGATCCTTATCTAACATCCATAAATCTATATCTAGTTGTGAAGCGGTAGCTAAGTCATAATAAGGATTCGGGCGGCTGGGCCAGAGCCTGGTGTCATCTGGGATCTCTCAGAGCAAATTGACTGCAGGAATTAAGCGGGTCTCTTTGTGATGTCTTTGTATTACGTCCTGTGATAACACGTGTGTTTGTTTGTTGCTAGTCGTTTTGATGGTGATTTCCTTCGTACACTAATTTGGCTTGCACATCGCCATGCAATCATTGGCATTCATAAAATGTACTGAGTATAATTAATCTTTAAACCCAGCTCAAATACTATACACAATTTTATGATTGCCAAATTTGCAACTATATGGAAGCAAACAATCTGTCAATTTAATTCGTTCTATGTCGATCATATGGAGTTCAATATTTCATCAGATATGGCGGATTTCTAAATGATTGGTAAATTGTGATGAGCGGCGGTGAAATTCATCGGCGGTTATCACGTTGATGGCCACTCTGCTATACAATTCATGATATTTGATAGTACAATATATAGCGGTAATTCCTCCGTCTTAGCCCTAGTCCCGTCAATAGAAAGGATTAAGGATAGAAATCGATCCGCCTCTATCGCTGCCCTTTCAAAACATATAAAATATACTTAACACAATGACTAGTATTTAACCTACCTTTAATATTATCGTTATAGGATTCGTTTATATCATCCGATGTTTATATATACATATATCCGGCCCAGTTATCACCTTTCGTCTAGATATGATATCCAAAGCCGTGGCTGTTTTACTGGCTGTATGGAAATAACCAATAAAAGAATATTTGGACATTTGATTTGGTCCAGAAACAGCTTATGCATGATATTGATTGGATAGAAAAAACGCGCCCTGTTCTGGCGATCCCCTACAAACGTCACTATCTATACCAACGGTTGTGACATAGGGATTTGCATATATATAGGTCTTGACAGTGGTGGAATTTCTGCAGTTGTTTATTTGATATTTAAGTCTGCGGAAGTTTAAATAGCTGCTCGTGACATAACTTTGTCAGAAACCATTAAAAGTTTGAATCGAAATTTGAGCTTGAACCTGAAATATAAACGTGCGCTTAATTAGCGGCGGCAATCAAGGGATTCGTATATATATAACCGCCGCTGATTCTTGAGCGTACATTTGACGTGACATTGTCAACTTGTTTGTTTAAATATTTAAAAACCAATTCATTTGCTCCCCAGGACGTTCTTCCATGCTTGTGCACGTAAGGCTTTTTTGTGAGCCAGAAGGACAAGATCGTCGTAACGCCTAAGAACGACGTATTTCTCCCCGAAAGTCAGTTGGCGACCACAAATTATATTCCTAGAGTCTTGACTGTCTGTGTATATCATCCAGCGATTTGGTAAATTTCCATCTTTCAGTCGCCTGTTTTCGAACTGAATAGTCCGTACCACGGCCCCATCACAGTGTATAAGAATCTTGTCCAAGGCTGCTTTCACTTCTTTATGACTGATACTGAGACCGTTTGTGTCGAAGCACAAGGCGGTCGGTTTTAACAGACCTGGGTCTATAGAGTTGATGTCAATCTTCTGCACAGATTCTGTTGTGATGCCTTCGATAACCACGGGCTCCTCGCCCTTCCATACTGCTGAAATTGTGAAATAGCATGTATTAAATTCCCCCATTTTATTGCAAGACAATTTTTATATTGCTGCAGTAAAACACAATTTTGGACTTTGTGTTTTGACTGCATGTAGGGCCTAAACGTTAATAAAGTCCGGTAAAAAACTCAAACCAAGGCAATGGTACGTGAAATAAATTATATTGTAGGTTAAATCCGACTTTTATTCTAATCGTATTCGACCGTGTCTTTGTGGTTAGCGGTTAGCGTGTCTGCTATCATCTTCCTATAACAAGGGTCAAAATGTGTACGACTATAGATTCCACATTAACACCCTTGCTGTAATTCGAGGGAAAAAACTGGCAATAACTTAATTGCACCAATTCAGAAACACTCAGCCTATCAGAAAGTCGTTTACATATCAAAGTCCATAACAAACAAGCGTGTCTGTGATTGCGTCAGGACACTCGTTAATAAGACTAAGATCGTGTTTGCTTTATACATGTATGGCCTACTTTCCACCCTGTGTTTAGACCGCCTCTTTCTTATTCTAAGAAAGCTCCAATCTGATTGGCTGGGGAAAAGATAAGTCTTCGGAAAGTAGCTGATGTAGACTCTAGTTAATTAAGCTTTCCCCGTCTATGGAGGCAAGGTATACCTTGCCTCCATAGACGGGAAAAGCTGAGTTAAGAAAGAATCTTCTTTTCCACCTTAACTCAAGAAGATGGTCTGCTTTACTTACTTTTCCTTCTTTCTTTGATTCCACCTACGAGCGATGTATACGGTTAGCTGTGATTGGATAATGACGAACTAGGTCATAGGCATTATCCAATCACAGCTAAACCCCATACATCGCTAAAAGGCTGAATAAAAGAAAGAACGAAAAGTTTTGTGTTAGTTTTGTGTTTTGAATTAGTTAAATTTCACCCTAGTACAAGCTGGGTCGACCCCAGAGTGTCTGCCTTTTTCTTTTCTATATATTTGAGTGATCTATGTGGTAACGGGCCACTGTGGTTATAACCAAGTTATTCAATAGGGGGATTATTAAATACAAAATTTGATACATTGTATATCATGCGATATAACACTGGTTGTCCATGTGCCAATTTCATACACTTGATTTCGATAAATACATAAACCCATCATCGCCAAAATCAGCCATGCACAGCCAGCCACACACACCAAACGGGCCTCTTCCCAGAAATAAAAAAACACCTTACTTTCAACGCGTGTCCTATGTTTTCAGGATTTTAAGTTGACCAGCGCGAAGAGAGTCGTGAAATGCATGTCAAATCAACAAAATAAATCCAAAGCAATATATTATTTTATGTATTGATATCGTGTATATTAACAATTGAATACCGCGGTCGGCTAAGGTTTATTGTGGGACTATCGACCGTAACAGGCGTGTTAAATGGAAAGCGCGCGTGCCTGACATCCGTTAACCATAATAATTGCCTTAGATAGGATAACGGTCCTCGTTTGAAGACGAGCCCTTACAACTGGCAGTCACTGTCCTCGGTTGAACGCAGATCCTTACAACTGGCAATCACGGTCCTCGTTTAAAGGCAGGTCCCTGCAACTGGCAGTCACGGTCATCGTTTGAACGCAGGGCCCTGCAACTGAAAGTCAAGGTTGTCGTACGAACGCAGGCCCCTACAACTGGCAGTAACGGTCCTCGTTTGAACGCAGGTCCTTACCGCTGGCTATCACGTCCTCGTTTAAAGGCAGTTCCCTATTATACAACTTGCCGTCACAGTCATCGTTTGCACGCAGGCCCCTACAACTGGAAGTGACATTCCTCGTTTGACCACAGGTCCTACAACCGGCAGTCACAGTCCTCGTTTGAACGCAGGTCCCTACAACGGGCAGTCATGTTCCTCGTTTGAACGTAGGCCACTATAAATGACAGTCACATTAGTCGTTTGTACGCAATACCCTACAACTTGCACTGGTGTTAGTTAATTGGTTATATTTTAGAATTGTGTTGAATGATGACAACACATCACACAATACAACCTGCTCCCCTAATCACAGGTGACAAACTAATTGATAGCAACAGCGCATGCACGGCAATACTTACATTTTGTCGACTTTCTTTTTAATACCTGGTCTGTGTTTAAAGACTGAGTTTATGTCTTCGCGGCCCATTTCCCCGGGTACCCCTCTGAATCCAAGACAATACAGGAGATTTTTAAATTCGCCAGAACAGCCGGCCATGTCTTCGCCTTGTATTGGGTCATCACTTGTGATGGAAATTGAACCCTGTGAAGATGCAATGGTAGTGTCACGTGCAGAAGCGTTTTCATTTGCCGAGTAAGAATCCTGTCTATTCCCTGTACCAGGCCTTCTCGTAGTGTCATATTTTACAGCAGCCCCTTGTCCAAAATGGAAGCAGGAAGAATGTCGTTTTAATCGAGCTGTCTTCTGTCCAAACGTGGCGGAAGTGGAGGCATCTGGAGTCGTGGGCCAAGCGGAAGTTGGTTTTGAGTGGTAGCCTGAATACTCTACTGAGTTGTTGCTTGTGCTCACTATTTCGGACTGATGTCCACCTGGATTTGTCGCAAGATGCCATTGGCCTACAGCGGCTGGGACCCTTCTCCTCTTCTCTAAAGTGTCTATGATCTTAAATTGGCTAGACGTCGGCATGATTTCAGACACGTTAGAAATACTAAATATGTTTCGGTTTCTGAACCGACTGATTCTGAGCCCGATGTAGACTGTTCCAGATCAGTCCCTAAAATGCTAATAAAATACTTTGACCTTACCTTAAATGTGATATGTTGTCGTGAAACTGTGTGCATTTGCACACAACACACGTCACTTCAACAGCTTTGATTCCCTCCGGATTTCCTCGCGCCATTTTCTCACTCGGTAATTAAAATTCGTAGCGACCACACGTGGGTACGGCTTGATGAGAAAACCACAGATCACGATAGGCTGGTAAGGTCTCGTCTTGGCTGCTCATGAATATTCCATAGGTCGGATAACTTATTTATTACTTAATTAAAACGTTACCGATTGTCTCGCCTTATGCGTGTTAAAGATAACAGACATGCGATGGTATATTGCATGTATTGAGTTTCATGTTTTAGAAACTATCAAAAAGTCCCCCCCCCCCCCCCCTCACGCATCACCCTTCCCACCACCAGAACATAAAATATAGGGCTTATTCCTTCGTCTTAAGTTTGGAAATTGATCGCCGGCCTCTCAAAAAATATATCTGGATACCACATACAAAACAATACTCCAACTTCCTTTCCTGACGTTAAAATCAAGTTCTATTTGGATTTTTCAACCTGTCCAAGTTAACCGGTTTAGGTTATCTCCCTTTGCAAAATTAAAATTGGATCCATTTCCAGCTTCT